>DWNE01010814.1:0-10144 GCA_018249875.1 Cecropterus toxeus
CTTACCTCTACCTCGTTAGCTAACTATGTATTACGAGTATTAACAGATACAAGACTTTTATATTGAACTTGTTACTGGAATACGAAAACTTTTACATTGTTTTAGGGGTGCTGCTGACATAAACGAAAGATACATAACTAAATTAAGTAGACACTAAAGGATTGTTATATGGATTTCTGTATTTACTTATTTATATATATTATTGGGTGTTTTCTTAACGAGACAACCTTACACGACGGGCAATGATATAAGTGGACGCATAATTCTATGACATTCTACATGTTTTCTTATCGGCGCGACCCCAGCATGCCTTTACTCGTAACTGGCATCCTGGTGTCGTGCCGATATCTTTATGCATGTGTTTTTAGGGTTTCGTAACCAAAGGGCAAAAAAGGAACCCTATTATTAAGATTCCACTGTCCGATTGTCCGTCTGGCCGTCTGTTCATCTGTCCATCCGTCTGTCACCAGGCTGTATCTCATTAACCGTGATAGCTAAACAGTTGATTTTTTTACAATTGATCTATTGCTGTTACCGTTATAACAACATACTTAAAAGAGAATAAAATAAATAATTAAGAGGGCCCACCAACAACACATGTGATATTTTTGTCTAGATAATGGCACGGAACCTTTCGAGCGCGAGTCCGACTTGCACTTGGCAGGTTTTATAAAATTAATTCATGAAGCTTAAAAGACAGATTTTCGTTTATTTGCTAGAACCAAAATACGCTATCTGTTCACTACTCGTGTCTTTTAACGTAGCCTTACCCGTAATGTGCATTGTGAAATTGAAGCGTCGACTGAGCGCAATCCGCAAGGGGAGATAGGATATCGAGAAACGACGTGGACACGATGATATCGTGTAGGGAATTTTATTCTATTCAGTGCCGATATGGATGCAGATACATTATGAATGTCGCTTATATTCAGACTTCCACAAGTCTGAATTACATTTAAGTGATTAAATAACCAATACACAATTACATTAATTAAGCCCCCGCCATAAGTTAAGACCTTAAGAAGCGATGTGAAATTAGATAGAGTATTGTTGATTAGCAAATTTTATTGCATAGAGTATGTATATTGTATGAGCTGTTGCGCGTGCCAAATAATTAACTTACACACCTACAAATATACATACATACGCACGGAAAACGTTACCCACCTACTCTCGCATTTTACGCTGCGTCGCTGTAACTATTAAAATAGTCTCCGTCAATAAACTTACTAATCTAAATATATATATAACTTAAAGCTGACTGGCATAGTGATCTATTAAGGCTCAGCCCAAACCACTGGACGGTTCGGACTGAAACTTGGCATGCAGGTAGATGTTATAACGTAAGAATCCGCTAAGAAAGGATTTTGATCAATTCTACCCTCAAGAGGATAAAATAGGGGATGAAAGTTTGTACTTCTTAACGCGAGCAAAGCTGCGGGAAAAAGCTAGTATATAGATATAATTTCATAGATTTAATGTTAAAATGGGAACATTTTTGTGTGTATACGATAAATAATAATACTAAATACAATATTTGAAGTAAAAAAGAGTACTGTTAAATAGACGTTTATCGTTAATAAATAATAATAAATAATCAATAGCCACGGAAAGAATTAACATAGCGTATCAGATCTTACGTATCTACAAGTAAAATCAAAATATATTCCGATATAACTTTTTTATTTATAAAGAACAAATAGTGCTCATGTGAAAAAAAACGTAGACGTAACAGGATTCGCAGACGAAGTGCAATCAAACGTAAGTGTCGCACTTGACGCAAATGGCAATCTTGTTGATATTGTAAGCTATTTCATGTCTTCGATGTCTGTACTGCTCGTAAACTTGATATTTATTATAGCCATGCCTGGTTAAGCAAGACCAGTTTTGTAAACAGAAACATACCTCTTGCATATGAATAATATACTCGTGCTTAAGTAATACTGGATTAATGACGAAAATCTATGACAAATTCATAAATAGATAATGACAAATTACTATATAAATCAATGACAAATTTATAAACAATGGTACATGCAATAGTATAACTTCATGACACAATAATTTAAAAATCGTATTTAATTTAACCTTAATAATTCTAGAACGCTATTACGAAGGGAAAATAATTGGATTTGTACAATTCACAGTTGTTTTGCTTTTAATTGTTTTCTGGCTTTTGTTTTCAATCTATCAAATAAAAATGTGAAAAAAGCGGCGATTTTCGTCTTTCTAAATCATAATTAAACAAATATCATACTGGTGATAGACCAGAGGAACACGTATCGGCACTAAGTTCTTATATAGCACTGCGGCCTTATTAAGTTTATTACGTTTCATTACATTATCCCTAAACGATCTCACAACATACATTGTAGTACATATATGTAGATACATTGTTATACACATTAACGTTCTATGGAAACGTAATAAGCTCATACCAACACTACTGCTGGTTATATCAGAATCTTAGATATACGAAATGTTGCTTACTTACATAAGTAATTTGTCATTATACCCAATCACTTATTTCAAGGCTCGTTACTGTTTCAGTCTCATAAGTCCTAGTGCTAATTCCTGTACGCAATTACAAGTGTGGTCAAGATAACCGTTATCTGCCGATGGCCGAGAGCCTTCTGCACGCGACTTTGAATATCAAAGCGAGCAATTAACATATCTTGATTGCTCTGTGCAGAACTCGCTTAGAAATTGATGTATCTAGAGTTGATATAACCCAAAGATCCAAGTCAAAGCAATCCGGTTAAATGTTTAGGCCAAGTTATTAATTTACGTTGTCATATACTTTTCAATAATTCTTTGTGTGTCAACAAGTACCTAGGTAGTTACTGTAGATAGGATAGATCTACACTACTTTCAATGTGCTACTAGTCACAATATATATGATAGTCGTTACCGAACAAGCCTCTAATCTTGTTAAATGTAAAGCTGGAGCTTTTCTTAAAAAAGGAATATATTACACAAACCAAAAAGAGAAACCCGCTGAGTTTCTTGTCGGATCTTCTCAGTTGAGATCGTGTTTCGGTTCGATCGTAATTAGTAAGTGCTCCGTAGGCCTATACAAAATATCATTTCATTTCATTTCATAATAGTTTATTTAATGAATCAATAAAAGTCCCGATATTAATATCAACGTTTTCGATAATTGTGTTGAATATTATGATTATTAGGCATTTTGTTTGCTATGTCATATTTAACAACAGTTCTACTATTACATCGACATTATAATAATTACAGTGACTGTAATTGTTATTTACATTTTTAACTAACAGCTCCATATAATTCCATCGCTCGCTAAACGCAAGAGCAGTTAGCATCGCCAACAACGTTGTAAGATTTCAATCTCTTGATTGCCTAGCGCCATTTCATTAGTGGTCGTCACTAGTCCTACATTGTTCGAACTTCATGATTGCGGTTTAAGCTTTGTGGGATTACGTCGAGATTAGGAACCGCTTGTAATCGCAACTGTACTTGTAAGCGTTCTATCTACAAATGCTAGGGTTTTTTGTTTTGCGAAAAATCTTTATCAAGTTTTAATCTAGTTAAAACGTCTTTAAAAAATTTCAGGTGGCGGAGGATTATATATAAATACCTTTTTTTGTCATAAATAAAATATGGTTTAACCGGCGCGGTAACAACACCATACCTATTAATAGCGTGAAGCGGTTTTAGGGTTTCGGTGGAAAGGAAAGGTTGCCAGCTAACTTTTATATGAAGCGACTATCTTACACTTCGGTAGTAGCAACTCATTGTTTGACTTCTGTTGGAACTTTTGTTCCGTATGAAGTTTCTTACACTTACTAATGGAGGGCAGTGACCATTTACCATCAGATCTTTAGTGTTATAAAAAAACGGTGGACTCTATGGTCGTTTGCCATTATAAAAACAGCTGTACATTCCCAGATTATAATTACAGTACTAACATTTCGCCGCAACATTTAATGAGATTGCTCCTATCGCAGTTTGTTGCTAGCAATTTTAATTTTCAAATTGCTGTTTGTCATGCACAACTAAAGTAACGAATTACGCGAATAGACTGCTGTAGCGTGACTCGGTAACTTACTTGTATCCACTTTGTTTTATAATGTACTATCTACCTGCTTATTGCTTATGTTAGCCTGGTTTATTTCTTGCAACTCTGTTATCAAATGTTTTTGTACTCATAAAATATGATGGATAAAAGACGATCTCTGCGGCGGAGCGGTCATCATACCGGTCTGAGACGATGCGGGTTCCGGGTTCGATCCCCAGCCAGACAGATATCTAATTGATAGATTAGATTTCTATTCTGGGTCTGGGTGTTTGTGTATTCGTCAGAAATCATTACGTACGTGATAAAGTTATTGAAAGGACTATTGATATGCAATATATTCAGACGGACTTGATGGTAGCTGAAGAATTAACTAAAGCGACACCATATTTAAAACTGGCCTACTGTGCTTCAAAGATAGGATGGATTTGAGTTTAAGGGAGGATGTTGAAATATTAGACATAAAATCTATATTGTATAGTTTCTGAACGAAAATTAAGTTTTTGATTGTTGCCACACTTGGTGCGTGTGTACATGCTTTGTTCTCTGTAAGCTTTACCGGTTAACGAACGTTTTGTTATACTTTCATCTATTATTTAATTTTCTAACACTTGTTATGATTAACAATATTTCGACTAGGAATAATGTTAAACTTAGTTATAACAATGTAATTAATGTATATTACTGGACTGAAATACAGACCAGATTGAAAAATAAACCGTACATTGTGTTTTAGTTATAACGTAATAAACCAATCATACAACGATAAAAATGATCCGATTTAGTTGAACGGTGACATTCAACTATAGTATAGTACGCAAAAAGGTCCGGCTAATCTCTATCAGATCTATGTAAATTTGTCGCCACTCAGCAGGCAATAAGGTTCGCTCGGTAATCCCCCATTCAATTCCAATCCGACCCGCACTGTGGTAACATATTCCTGTTCTACAAAACTTGAGTCGTCTGACGAGTATTGATGAATCTGAGATGTATTTGGGCTAAATACTTCGGAGCGCTAATTGCCAATTAGATCCACGCTAAATTGTAAGTAGGATTACGATGTAGGAAGACGGTAAAGTGTCTAGATATAAAACTAATTTGAGAAAGTTATTTAATTTTAAAGATAACAATTTCCAGAACTACATGAATAACTGAAAGGTTGACATAACTTTATAATACCAATCCGTTTTTCCAGAATTTTAGTTAGTAATATTTTGAGGTCTAAAGTCCAAGAATTGATAAGGTAATGTTTGAGGTAAAGGTTTGAACCAATGCCCTTAATTTCCTTTATTTCTTGGTATTATAAATAATTGTGAACGTTATTTTATATTGTATTCTTTATTAGTATTGATTATTTATTTGTAAACTGTAATTATAATACCATTATTATAAGTATTTTTAACCTATTGTTATAGCTTTAATCATCTTTAACGGCTGGTTTTGATTGGTTAGTTTTGATGGTTTCCTCCTTGATATAGCAATATGAATTGATATCAAGTAGTATATAATCTACGCTGAAACAAAGCAGTATTAGTGCTGACATTCAAAGACATTAATTAACAATGATTAATAGTTCTGAGCCTCTTACACGAGGGCCCTGAGACAGATAACTGTTGTCTGACAGCCATTTCAATAGGACACTAATTTGTCCATAAGTCTTGTTAAGTAATAATGGCGGAATATAACGGTTACTGATTACATTATACCGAATAATGTCTTAAAGAGCACTTCTGTTTTTTTACGACTACATAAGAAGGAGTGTTATGTTTTTCAAGCGTATACATGTACGTATGTTTGCTTGTTTGTATGTATGTATGTATGTCTATTTCTTTGGCACGCCCTACAGGCCAAACGGCTTGACGGATTGTGACGTATGACATATCATTAGAATCGTCTCAGTGTGCATAGTGACATAGGCTATATATTTTTTTTAAATGGCGCCTACAAATAGAGGAAAAAGTGAAGGGGAGGGATGAATTTCTCCACTACTACAACAATATGGGTATCAAATGAAAGCTAATAAATAGATCAATCCAAAAATATATTAATCATAATACATACTTTTACTTGGTTATTTTGACAGAAACTCTTATAAGCATTAAATTAAACTTCGTTTTAAGTGGTCGCGTTTTTGTTTTATTGTTTTAACAATGTTACTAGTTTTCTCATGGATTTCGTTGGAGGAGACTTAGGAACAAAATCTGTTGATGGGCAGTAGTGCCTTTGTAACCCACACGCCTGCCAGACGCGGTGACTATTGTCGATAACCCCCATTAGAGGAGGCCATGTCTAGTAGTCCATTACAAGTATGTCCAGTGGAGGGTTTTAAAAGGCTGATGGATGAATGGATGTAAATGACTTCACTTTATCATTTTAAACTTATTGTACTCTTCTTCGAAATCTACCTTAATCTATCTATATTAAGAGCTACCGCCTTTAAACCTATATCCGCTTTATAATTTGTAATTTGTATAACAAGTACCATTAGAAATATTTTAGCATTATATTGATAATATACGTTTTTATTACCAAAATATTTAAGTTTTGCTATCGGTGGTTTAACTTCAAAAATTAAACGATCTGTTAGCAAATTGGTTCTGTGGTCGCATTTAGCAGGAACTCGGTCGGCGGGTAATCAAATGTTTTGCATAGTTCCCATTTTATTTCTAATGCCATAGATTCCACACTTATGTTCCATCGGGGTTATATAATAAAGTAGAACGACTAGATACAAAATTGTGACAAATTAAAGATATATCCATGAATAAAATAGATAACAAAAAGACTTCATTTACGAATGTATAAAAGTCTGGCAAATGTCGTCTATCTTTCTGTATTATATAAAAAATCTTTCAAGAGACAGCGTGCTTTTGAAATAAATTTATTTTATCATTATTATAAAATTTCTGCAACAAAACTTTTTGGCGACCCGCGTAGCGGAGCGGTCACCATACCGGCCTGATACGCAGTGTTCTCGGGTTCGATCCCCGGCCAGACAGAAATGTGAATGATAAGTTTTAGATTTCTGTTCTGGGTATGGGTGTTTGTGTATTTGTCATTGTTTGTCCATGGTATCTACGACACAGGATATCCTAGTGTGGGGCTATAAGTATAGAAAGCGTTTAATTCGGGACGTAAGCAATGGCGTAGCGTGGGCTTACGCCGCCCGCGGTGGAAGTTGAACTCACCACCTATTAACAAATTTTAGTCGGCAAAACAGTCAAACTTGACGATAAAAAAAGACAATATCTAACTTGACGACCAAAAAAAGGATCAACAATATCTAACTTGACCTCTAAAAAAAGAAAAAAAACGACAATATCTAACTTGATGACAAAAAAAAATAAAGTTGCCAAATCTTGTTTTGCCGCCCTTCAAAATGTGCCGCCCGCCCCCATCGCTATGCCACTGGACGTAAGTACTAGTACGCTTTGCAAATTGAATGAATGATAGCATTATCCATGAAAATGGACCTGCATTAATTTGAGTGGTTCATTAATTCAAAAAAATGAGACCGTAAACGCCTCCGCGCCGCGCATTAAATTCCGCAGTGGAAATCGCTCAGTAATTGCATTTCATTAACAGGTGGAATGTGATGTTGCCGTAAACATTATTGAAAGGATGTGACATTTGTTATAAACTGGAGTCTTAAGGGTGGAAATACAAGGTAGAACTCGGTTTGGTTACTAGGCTCGACTCCCGAGGCAACTGCCATTGCAACCAGTTAAATAACAGTAGTGTCGATGTGTGTTAAAACGGGAATCCTACAACCTATTCCTATTCCAACTTAGTTCTTAGTATTTTTGGCTGGGCTTGTTTCGGATTGTAATGTTTGGTAGAATAATATGTTTTTTTTTTATCTTATTCCCTAACAAACAAAATATTTAATAAGTCAACATAACACGTGTTTAATAAAACATATTCGTAGTTATTATATTTGCTTTTTATTATAAAATGCAAAGAGAAATTAAACAATTGTAAACATACGAGTATGTAGCGGGGGACGTAAATTCACAACGAAAGAAACTATCTAATTATTTGAACGTAGTTAAATTAAGAGACCATAAAAACTACGAGCTAACTGCTCCACTTTACGAAGAGAATTCCAATTTTATTTAAATTTCACTAAATTTCTGCCAGCATTTATAACAAACTAAAGGGGAATATTTTTGGCACCCGTATGTGATTATTATTAAGATAAATTTTATTTGTAACAATATGTTTTCATTGCATATAATTAAAAATATTGCTTTATAAGTTGGTATATTTTCTTACAGTGGGCATTATTGTTTCACTGTTGGATATAGATCACTTCTCATGTACATGTTAGTGCAATAATACTTTTTAGTATAATAAGAATATCTTTCTTCAGTGTTTTCACATTTTAGAAATTGTCACTTGCTTCAATAAGTGATAATTTCTAAAATGCCTAGGATTCGCGAAATCCTCTAAATATTAAGTTAAGTTTCAAATTCCATTAGGCTATCGCTGTTTTGCCCACACACTCATTTCTATTAAAACAAAAGTACCTATATAAAACCTGAAGTCTGAACAAATATTAAAATAATTTTCTAGGTTATAACCGGACTTATAATTTAACCCGACCAACCTTGTGGCACGCAGGTTATATAGATATACTTACTATACATATATTTTTACTTCAATACCTTCTAGACTGAAATAACCAAAATAGCCTGCTGCCTAAACTTCTCAGATCAACACGAAATAAATTATTCAGCACGAATCCGCTTGTATGAAATGCTACACAAAGGCAACATACCGCACCTTCGTAAATAATCAACATTTGGTCGGGTAAGGTCGTAAATCGGCTCCTACCCTGAGTTCAACTCCCGATAATGGCCTGTACGTACAAAATGTGGGCCCCAAATGTACCAATTTACCCTTTCCACGGCGCGAGCTCATCTTCGGGTAAAAGAGGTCATTCAATCTACAGTTTCCGGGAAGGGTCACGTTATTTTTAAATGAAATGCTCCAATGATGTTGTCTTATCTGATGTGAGGCATTTGCGTACCGCTTCGCTACGTGAGCACTCGAATTAAAGGCCTCAGGCTCCTAAGCCAAGACCTCATTCCATTCGATTTAGCTCTATAATCCGTACGTTTACGGAATACACTCTTTTATCATAAGTTGCAAAGAAAATCGTCTTTTTAAATACGATTGCAGTTCTATAATGAATGATGGGCGTATAATTAAATGAAACACGGTGTTGTAACAAATATTGTATTGGTAGTTAAAATTGATATTATGTGGCTCACACTATATGAGGCGATGATCTTAGTCCTCGGGAGTAGCAACGCATCTGTGATCGACTTCATGTAGAACCTCTGTTCTACATGGAGATACTTACATACACTTACATATCTATGACCGGTATTAACCACATACCATGAGGTGGACTACATGCTCGTTTGCTACTTAAGTCTAAAAAAAAATAAAAAAATATTTCAATAAGTCAGAAAATATTAGTTTCAAGCGTCATTAAAATATTAAGCTTATTTTAGCAAAAATCGCTACGTTACTTGAATTCTTGGCGTTATAACTATTTTTCTACTCCTATCCTCTAACATTATCAGTCAATTTTCGCTATTTTCCTTTCATCCCAGTTCTTACATTTATACTACATCCATTCTATATATTATTTCTTTCTTTTATCCTCCCACTTCATGAACGGGCGTTATAACATTGGACACATTCATTTTGAACATTCAACGCGGCCGCTTGCAGTGACAAAGTGAATAATGCTTAAAACGAATGTATGACCTTTGGGTTAGAGTTTTTAATGTAATGCTTAGAACTCAACTCAAAAATATACATTTGCTCGTTTTGCCACATATTTTGTGAATAAACTAATTTAAGTATGTTGGTTTAGTACAAAGATAGCAAGTAACTTATACATAGTTCTGAAGTCGGCGCTCATATATTCGTAGGCTATAGTTTCGTCGTCGAGATCCAGCGAAAAATGATAGCGGCCTTGGGACTATTGCTACATAGCACGAACTATGTTTGCACTAAACCAAGGCATAATCATTTCAATTAATTTTTCCGTGCTTGTTTTATGTAAGTTGGGTCTTATATTTT
>DWNE01010815.1:0-10143 GCA_018249875.1 Cecropterus toxeus
AAATATTACTATAACCTTATAGAAATTACATTTATATGTTTTGGTCATATACAAAATTAGATAAAACAAATCACCCTACATTTACTTACATTTAATTTTTAAAGGTTATTTCAACAAGGCTTTCTTATTTTTTATTCCGTGTCCTCTAATCGTACATCTGAGAAAAAATCGAATATAAATTTTTTTTTAACTGAAAAAAATCTTCGATTTTCTTCATGTTTACTATTTACAAGTTAATTATATTTTTATTTCAAGCATTGGGGCTTATAAACATTAATATGGCAACACAGATTATACGTAACAAACTTTGTTAAGCAAAGTCAGCAAAATATATAAAATTTGAAGACAACTTAGTTTACTACGCCTTCATTTCAATAAAATTTATTCTGGTCAATGAAAAAAGTAGAAGATATCCATTCCACATGTTTTTTGTGTTGCCATATTAATAAAACTTACTTTAGAATAAAAAAAAATGACCAAAATGGTCGGAAAACTTTGTGAGGAAGTAGAAAAAATTTCATGTCTTATTTTATTAATCTGACCAGCAGATTTAAAAATCATTAGAATTTATTCATAGGTACATTAATTTTTATTCACTGATTTCAGGTGTATGAAAGAACTCTAACTCTAATTAATTATGTACATGCCATCATAATAAGGCTAATTATTTAGATCAATAATTCAAACGACAAAATGTTTCTTTAGGCCTTTACAATGAAAATTTTCAGAGAAACTAAAAACGAGGCATGCTTTATAATAACAACTTGTTTCTGCCTCGATTTTAGTTTCTATCGTATTATAGTGTTTTTGAATGTTTAGACACATAAAATCATTGCAGGTTTATAGATTTTGACGATAGATACAGTTAAGTCAGCATTATTTTATATAAATAGGATTAAAATAGTAATCAATTATTTAGACTTCAGAGCAATATTATGTTTGATTAGCTCTTATATCTTACATATTATAGTATTTTTTCAGTATTTTAAAGTGTATCTTACTTTGTACATTTTGCAGTTAGCCATATACAAGGCGTATACAAAATGTCCGTCGGTTCAAATGTCAGTAGTATACAGTATCGCTACGCGCGCGTGTGGTTGTTGGCGGTGACGGGCGGCGCCTCGGCCTCGTCCGCCATCGCTTCTGCTTTCAATTTTCGATACTTTCCTGAAATAATTTAATTATATTCATAACAATATATTCAATTTTCAATTTTCCATACTTTCCTGAAATAATTTAATTATATTAATAACAATATATTTAAATATAATAGTTTTAGTTTGGAGGTAAGTAGTTTATAATAAAACAAACCAAAATTATGTCTTTATGTTAAGTAATCAAAGAGTTTTGAAAAACTAATTGTAAGGATTCTTACGTTATGAAAATGTTTTATACACATGTTTCGTTTATCTATCCGTATGTCTGTGTGTAACTTTTGTGTTTTTTGCGAAATTATAGTATATTATATATAATATCAATTATAGTATATTACACATAATTATACATTATATGACATATCATATAATGTATAATTATGTAAAAATAAGAGTTACGGATATCTGTCGGATCGATATAGGAAAAGAACTCGACCTCGGTTCAATTCTTATTAGATACATCCTTTCAATTTGAGTTTTCTCTAGCTTTTAGTATTAACATCACATAGGCAGGAGAGCCACATTTATGCTTATTTGTAATTTGAAAATACTCTCGTCTTAATTATTAATTACAAAAAGCATTGGTATTTATTATGTGTGCAAGTGTAATGAGGGTTATAAAACTCACGTGATATCTTAACCATGATGACGCCCCACCAGATGGACCAGCCCCAGCCCACGAGGCAGAACAGCACCGTGAACAGCTGCCCGCACCCCACCAGCAGGTTTATTACCAGGGAACCTGCGGACATGAGGATATTTATATGAAGTTCGAATTGACTGCGTTCATGGGTGTATATAACAAAAGGGAAAGAGTACTAATTGGACCCTTCTTACCAATCGTATAAGTATGCTTATGATAGCTTTATTCAAATTAAAAAAAAGATATTTTCCTTGATTGTTGTATTTTTCATTAAACTCGTATAAATCCTGAACGGCGTCCAAAATTAGTCTAAAATGATGAACATCAAAATGATATTTAAGTACTTTTTCTATTATATCGTACAGAAAGCGTTAACTTAAAAATGATAGCCCTTTTTAAATTTTAGACGCTTCATTTTTTATTTACTTTGTATATGACATGTAGATTATGGCTAAACAAAGAAAGGTTATGCTCACGGGAGGCCACTACAATTATTGTAGCAGCACTACAAACGGCGTGATATGTAAAATGCTCACCTATCCTATGTTTCGCTCCGTCATGAACTCCAAAACGTGGAATCCCAAAGCACAGGCAGAACATACCGCTGAAAATTGTTCCTGAAATGCCAAAATAAGGTAAATTGAATTAGGTAATTGAATGGTAGTAAGTCATTATTTTAAACTGTAACATCTACAAAGACATACTTAAATAATCATTTCACCAGAACATTGCTGTGTCGCTTTTAAAAACGTTGCAGCTATTTACGAAATATACTCAGTCATGTAACTCTTTTAAAAAATACTGGATCCAAAGCATCTGTTAAATAATTTACTTCAGATGAGATTCAAAACGTTATATTAGACTTTATTAGTCTTATCTGTTGCTTTAATTTGGTAAAAAACTCACTTTTGAATTTATAGTGTAATAATATATGAAAACAATGAAAGCAAAGGAAGGAAACATGCCATATAAGAAAAAGCAGAAAAGAAAGGAGATAGAAATTGAAACATATTAATATTTAACGTGTGAATTTTCCCTGAGTAAGAATATGGTAATATATTTAAAAGTGCATTAAAAGTAAAATGAACTAAAATATGAATAATTAAAGTTAAATATTGGTTAATTATTTAATAAACAAAGGTCTGCTCACCTAGTCCAGGCACGAGCACGTTGCAAGTGAGGCAGAAGTACGCGAGTGCGATGGGCAGCACCGGGATGGCGCCGCGCATCACGCTCGTGTGCTCCACCAGGGTCGAGTCCAGCTTCTTTCGCGTGTCCTGGAGATTATACTTGGTCAGTTCCTCTTTTTAGCTTCTGGTTATATTTACCCGACTACGTCATGAGGAGGGTATTTTTTTTCGAGCAATTTATACATTTGTGTGTATGTATGTCCATTACTTTGGCACGCGTTACAGATGTTGATATATAACATATCATGCGTATCGTTTTAGTTTGTAGACTCATTTGCTATTAATTAAAAATAATGGCGCCTGTGAACACAAAAAAGCAGGAAAAGAAACGTATTTTCATTATCATGTCAGTATGGGTATCAAATGAAATATTATATTAATCAAATGATTATGAAAATAAAAACCCGTCGTCTTAATTACAATAAATTGAAACTGGAGGTAATAAATCGATGTTTAAGCAGTTGGGTTTTATTAGTAATTTCTACAAAATACGTTTTTCGCATTAGGCCCGAGGCGTACGCATTAGGTCCGAGGTGTACCTAAGTGACCTCAGAAATGGCAATGCATCTGTCTGTGAACAAAACCTGAGACAGTTTGCAACTGATTAGTTTGAAATAAGAGTAGTGGTTATCACAATGCTTGACATACTTTGAGCTAGAGGATTGAAAGTACTTAATAATTGTAATTTGTAGATAAAACAATAATTACGTTACCTCTATGTCCTCAAAATTACTTTTACGGTTTTTATGCACATTTATCGCAGATAGTATACTTGAAGTCTCCACCATTTTCCTAGTAGGTAAGTATTTAGTGCTTTAGTAATATTTTTATTAGCTTTCGTTCAGAACACGTATTAACCTAAATTTGAACAACGATGAACTAAATAAGAGGCAATTTGAGTCCCAAAATAATACTAATCACGATGCATAAACCTGATTAAATATTATCGATTTTCCGAACTATTGTGAACCATTCCATTTTCTATTATATCATTTATTAATCGTAGAACTCTTTGTGAGTTACGGAGGTACGGCCATCATACGTTTTTTTGCTTTATAACGGACCTGACAACTGTTGTGTTCTAGTCTGAAAGGTGTATATGAGGGTAGACGAGGCACGACTCATTTTTTTGGAAGAATGTAGTAGCAAATTAGTATGCATTCCACCTGATGGTAAGTGGTTACTGCCGTCCAAGGACATCTGTAAGCAACTTCATATAGAACAGGGATTCTATCTAAAGTTGACCACCGATACGTTGCCACTCCCGAGGACTAAGATAGTCGCCTCATATATTAGTGAGCCGGAAATTGTTTAGAAACCTATTTTATTTATAAGTTTATTATACATTTATTCGTTTGGAAATAGCAACACACAACTAAATCTCAGGCAAGACTATTCTTACTTTGAAGTGATTAGGTGTAGATGTCAATATTAATGAGGCGACCTCGAATTTAGGAAGAGTATGTTCCGACCGGGGAGGTACTTTTTTTTATTACTATGAAGTAGCAAACGATCGAGCAGCCCACCTGATGGTAAGTGGTTACTGCCACCCATGGACATGTGTAAGCAACTTCATATAGAACACGGGTTCTACATGAAGTCGACCACAGATGCGTTGCTACTGAGATGGTCGCCTCATATAAAAGTGAGCCGGCAACCACACCCTTCCACCGAAACGCAAGAACTGCTTCACGCTAGAAATAGGCGTGGCGGTGGTACTTTCCCGGTCGAACTACATTGGTTCTACCACCTGGACTGGTACTTTCCTAGTCGAAATATACTAGTTCCACCACTTTATAACAATGTAGTACGTAGTAGACTTCTAGTCGAACATATTCTATAATTTGCACATATACGTCTATGAACAGCGGTGAACATTAACTATTAAGTGGACTTCAAGTTCATTTGACACTCTAATATAAAATAAAAAAATAAACTGAAAATGTGAAACAAATAATAAAATACTTCTGAGCATGAAGGTATTAAGACTCATCAGTCCAGAATCACTGTAGCCGTGTGTGTGTAGTGTTCGGTCATTTTATTTCGCATATACCAAACTTTAGCTCATACATGCTACAAAGTAAAATCGTTTACGTGATTAAGAAAGGGGTACAGCGCCATCTAGTTGTAGCACCGAGAACTGCTTTTGTTACGCATTTTCAGTTCACGGAGTTTCAGATCTCAGCTATTCTAAAGAACTTCAATAATACTCTGTGCTGAATCTGAACTGATATGGTTTTAAATTACATCTAGTGATGCTATCATCTAATTGCTAGCCGTATGTCTGTCTGTCCTGGATACTTGTTGTACTGTCTTTATTAATACAAAATTATTTGCTTCATGCTCATTTATCATACTTCTGCGCTTGCATCTTATTGTTTTGGCATCTTGTTCATTGTGATATAAATATGTTATGACTGCTTAACAACGCAGAAAATTATATCTTGGGATTTATCAGGCTTAGCGTTGACATATTTATTAATAACCACGACTCGTTTCGTTGCAGAATTTTACTAATATTATAAATGCCATACTTTGTGAGGATGTATGTGTGTTTTTTTCTTTCATGCAAGTACAGCTGATTTGATTCGGATAATAACTGGCCACAGATAGTTTATGTACTAGGTCACATATCTTTTTACAATGGAATATGACCCAAGCAGGCGAAACCGCGGGAGAAAGCTTCTTTATGATAGAAGTCTGTTTAGATCTAATGAGACATTAAAATGAACTTAAGCAGTAACTTCTGTAATAAGTTTAGTTCAAAGGTGATCAATCACTCAATAAATCTTTAAGGAAAGACCTAGATGCGAGAAGACTAAGAAATGTCTCACAAATAGAGCGGAAAGATTAGTCGCTTAGTATCGCGCCATTTCATTTTACGAACTCGCTTATATCTCGTTGAAAGCGCTGCCGACTCTGCTAACGTAGCGTCTGCATAAAAGGCAGACAATTTAATTCTTTTCTGCTTAAGATTTATATTGACGTATATTAAAGTGTAATCTACAAGACAGTCCATCAAATGTGAACCAGTGATGTTGACTTCATTCTATTTTAAAGGTGTACCACCATTAAAATTTGGCTTTATTTTGTATTGACCTAAAAGATTTTTTATATATTATTTTTTTATTGCTAAAGCTATCCTTAGATATTAATAACTTAGGAGTCTTAGGAAATCAGTTTTAGGTACGTTATAAACAATGAGGTTTTCACAAGAATAAGCTGTAGGTAAAGGTGTGTCTTCCATAGTAATCATATTCTTAGATTAGACGGGCTCTTTCCCGCGGCACCGCCCGCTTGGATCAGTCACTGCGGTAAAAAAAATCCTACCTGTTAATCCAGGCTATAATTTTTCTGCGTGCCAAATTACATCCAAATTCAATGTATAGTTTTTGCGTGAAAGAGTAACAGACACACATACATCCTCACAATCGTACTCATTTATAATATTAGTTAGGTAAGAGATACCAATCCGAACAGTGGAGTAGTTGTATTATCTTATTCTGCAACTATTACTTTGGACGCATTCGTTCAGCGATGAGTCGAGGATCGGCTGTAATCATTTATCCCAGTCGGTCCAGGAAATGCGAATGCTGTAAATATTGGCCGCCATTTTTGTAAATTTGCTCCTTCACCTCACTTTGCAATTTAAATACCGATCGTTTGTCACTTTGGAGCTAAATTTCTGTTCTTCAACTAAAGTTTTCGTTAAAGGGAGATTGCGGCCCGTTCAGTGATTTATTCAGACATGGCGAAGTGTGTTGATTACAGCAAAAACCTTTGGAGGGATGACTTATGGCAAGAAGTAAATCTACGAGATGATGGCTGCATGTGTCTGCCTTCCTCGTAGTGGCTTTTTTCTTTTATGTATATCGCAATATTTTAGGTTTTGTAAATCGTAAAATTAATGAATCTATAGACACATATTCGGTGAAAAAATATTCTAAACAATAACTTGCAGATTTAAGATCTTGATTTGTATCAAATTATTGATTAACTAATCCACAGACATCCCTTATTCCTTTCATAGTCATCTTCATTTCATAAAGCTAAAACAAATGTCATATTCTTCTCTTGTAAAATTTTGAGAAATTTTCAACAGTAATTAAACACCTTTCATATTTATTTGGATTGGCCCATAAGGTTAAATTATTTCCTAACATTAAAATGTTATTCCTTTTTCGAAATTAACACTCATTCATTGTTGACGTTGGTAAAACTCTTTGTGATTCGATTCTGAACGCACTACCGCCACACTTATTTTTGCCTTAAAACATGAATTAAATTATATTAAATAATTTTTTTCACTTTCTTTGATAAAATCGCACTTTTTATCAATAACTTAAAGTAAATATTCCACGTAGATACAGTAGGTGACATTATTTATTATTGTCTTGTTATCTCATGCTATCAGTTCAGTAAACCGTGTGTGGCACACCGGCTCACTCGACAACGAACTGGTGCACTAATTAATTCGTGTAATTTTCCATATATTTTTTTGTGCGAATAACGATCCAATGCATTTTTTTAATGTCTAACTAATCATAATCACGGTAATAGGTATCATAATGTACCTTCATGTAATTTTTACGACTTAACTTCCTCCTATTAAGGCGTGAAAGAGACAATAAAATATCTTTACAGTTGATTTAAAAGTCATATGTAATCCGGTTGCATGCCAATGAACTCCAAAGCCGGAATAAAGATTGCTGAAGATACCGATGGATTACCGATTACTTCGATTACACCTGTAAATGATAACGTTATCGATTGTATAGCCGTTCGAAACAACTTACAGAAAATCGTCTGATTGTCGGCGATACAAAAGACTGATAAATCATGTCAAATAGCAGTCAAACGTGGTAGACGGATCATGCTGGAAACGACTGAATATAACGTGGGACCAATCGTGTGATATCCATAACCGTATCCGAGACTGGTAGTGGGACCAATCTGAGTTATCAATAATTAAAATGAGCAGTGTCTTACTGTAGTGCGTAAGGAATAGAATAAACCAGACTTTAAAACTTATTTTAGTGTACTCGATAAGTCAAAGAAGAATGCCTATAGATACGGAGGAAAAACGTATTGAGATTGACCATCCTTCGGAACCAACGAATCATAAACTGTTCCTCAGTGACGAACGAAGTAGCCTTGAAATATCAGGAAGCGTCATGGATGGACTAGTGCTGGACTCGAGTAGTTCCACTTACAAAGTGTACAAAGCCCGTTGGGTTATGCTGGCCTTCTTCGTGGTGTATTCCGCGTCGAACTCGTTGCAATGGACACAGTTTACAATAATAAACGACATCGTGGTCAGATACTATGGCGTGCCGAGCACGCTGGTGTCGTGGACGTCGATGGTGTACATGGTGTCTTACGTGCCGCTAATATTCCCTGCGAGTTGGCTCCTGGATAGGACGGTAAGTTATTTTTGATTTTTTACCAACACAAGAAGCAAAGGAATACTCTGCACCTGATATTATAGTCTTGCCAATGGTAATCTCTGAAAAATATACAGACGAGCAGAATCATACAAACTATAATTTTGGTATATGATAACTTTGATAAGAATCTGATCTTTTCCGCGTATCGTTGTCTATAACAAAATTATCGGCAGGCTCTTGTTACTAAGTAAACTTTTACCAAAATAATGACTCACAAAGAGTACATACTAACTTAAATATCACAATGAAACCAACACATAAGTTTACGCCTAGAAATATTTCTCTTCTTTTTGGAGTAATGTTTTAAAAACGTAATCATATGTAACATTTCACTCACAAGCATTAACTTAATGAGTTTTTTAAAGCACTAAAATATTATAAGGAACTTGAAAATGACGTTACAGGTGCAGTTGGTGTTCTCGTAAATTCGAAAGCTAGTCGCGATTCAAGTTGTAAATTTAATTAATCCGACGCCAACTATGCAAACCTAGTTAGTAAAATATGTGTTTGCAGTAAAGTTGACTTTTAGTTGCGCATTATTATCTACTTGGTCTTGATATTTTCGACCATACAAGATTAAATACTTCCTTAACATTATGGAACTTTTTAAATTTTTTTTCGTGATGTCTGGATATACCGTTTTTTGTGCAACTAAATAAAAGGCTGGAAATATTTCTTGAAAAATAGATCAGATGCATCAAAGCCATGTTTAGTTTTTAAGTAAATAATGTAAGTAAATAATAATAACACGTGAGTGTTTCTTTATTTTTTATGCAATCTTTCTAAATGATTTAAAATTAATCGCAAAGCGTATATCATTGTAAAATCATAGAATAGTCGAGATTTTTTTCATGATAATGTACAATCCTTGAGTTGAAGTGGAGTGAATACAGGGAAATATTATGCAGACTTTTCTACAAATCATTTTCTCATTTTCAACAGAAAATCCTACTAAAATAAACAACACTGAAGAAATATGGGGCGAAATGGAGAAAATTATTCAAACAATTTTCATAATCGGAACGAAATCATAAAAGAAGTACGATAAACGTGCACGTTATGAGAAATTATTTTTATTGAATGATGTACTTAATTCGCTCGTAAATAATATGGAAAAATACTGCTTCCATTTTTCATCTATTTTATTTTAAATAACATTATTGTAACAAAGTTTCAATCCACATTACATACCTAACAATGGGTCTGCTTAAATCTTTTAAACATGATGGAAATTAAGTTCATTCTCATTTATGTATGACGCGACCATCTTAGACCTTGAGAGTAGCAACGCAATCCAACCGGCTATCGAAAAATATTATGGAAATTTGTTTATCTACGTATTAACTAACAGATACATACGATGATTATCTGGGCCGTGATCATATTGTGGATATAAAACAAAAGCAATAACATCTAGAATCCGAATTCTATCTGGATATCTGTATATATAAAACTCTTGCGTTACTGAGTGACTGACTGACAGACAACGCACAGCCGAAACTATTGATCGTAGAAAGTTGAAATTTGGTATGAAGATTCCTTAGGGAGTGTAGAAGAGCACTAAGAGAGAATTTTTGAAAATTCCACCCCTAAGAGGGTTAAATAAGGGTTGCAAGTTTGTATGGAACTCCTTCAATTTTGACACAATTTCAATGAAACTTAGTATTTAGCATTATCATTTGATATAATGAAATACGTATTTTACAGAT
>DWNE01010816.1:0-10142 GCA_018249875.1 Cecropterus toxeus
GATGGTAAGCAGCCACAGCAGCCCATGGACATCTGTAAGCAACTTCATATAGAACACTCGTCCTATCTGAAGTCTGAAGAAACTCAAAAACTGTTTCACGCTAGAAATAGGCGTGGCAGTGGTACCTACTCGGTCAGACTACACTGGTCTACACTGGTTCTACCACTTTGCAAGGGTAAGTAAAATAAGCAACTAGTCCAAAATATCTATAATTATGATACTAAGGTTTGATATAATTATTATCTATTAGTCGTGTAGGGTAGCAACGCATTTTTGATTTAGGTAGGACTGTGATTTTATCAGGGTTTGGATAAAGATGCTGGGCCACTTACTATCAGGACTATACAAAAAAAAGATATGTGTACAATTCGTGAAAAGTGAAACTTAATATTGTTTTATTTCTCATATATCAAACAACAGCTACGAAGTAAAATCGTTAGTGTGATTCAGACAGGAGTACAGCGCCATCTAGTTATAGCGCCGATATCTGCTTTCATAAAGTTTCAAAACACAACGATTATAAAGAAGTTTCACTTCAAAGGGCAAGGTTCATCAAAATTAGATCCTGAAATACAGCGGATGTGAATTTAAAAGAGTAAGAAATCCGGATAACATTTTTGAAATCTATTCAATCGTCGCTTTCAGTCCCTTCTTTATCTTGATCCTACGTCAGATGTTTGAAAAATGAGGCACCAGCGGAGGGTTACACATTAACATTCTTAACAGCCTTCCTGAAGGAATAACATTTCAAGAAGGCGAAATTGCTGCCATAAATCACCGCTTGATCCTCGTGCAAGATTACAAGTTTAATGAAATTATTATCACTAAGTGTACCTACATTTTTAGTACTTATAATATGATAGAAGAAGCTTCGTGAGATTGTCTATAGAAAGGAAGGTTTTTAATATAACCTGTAAACCGACGTAATGATTTTAATGTTAATTTTAGTTTATTTCTAAGTATGTTTTATTATGCATTATTTTATTAATCCCATGTAATCAACATGTCCCCTTACTCACATATAAATGCTAAAATATATATAAACGTCGTTGTCCCCTTTTTTTGACACGGAGAAATCCTTATAGGTCCCCTTAAACTCGGGGTCCGTAAGGGATATGTCCTCCTACCGACTCCTGTGCCGGGTTTCTAGAAACCGTTAGCATAACACTCGCGGCCCGACAACGTCGGCCGGCACTGGTGTTTACGCCAGCCACGTCTCGAGAAGGAGGGGCTCTTCACAGTGTATTCCTCATAAGATGATCGTGCAGAACACACATGAACCAAACCCAAACAACAAGAGTTTGATCAATTTACGCCCTTGAAAAACTCTTTAATACGTTTCCGACAGTTCACAACTGTAACTTGTCTTTCATATTTAGGTACTGTTTAATTAATTTCAGCGTAATCAGTGATCAAAAATAGTCATTAATAAATATCATCAAACATGAATCTTCAATTCGCAAGACGTATAACTTAACAAATCATAATTGATTGAATTTAATTAAATCCTTCATAGCTGATGTCGATATCAGCGCTCACTGTACCTAATAACCATGACTTAGGGATGTCGAATTTTGATTTTAAAGTAATCGTTATCTATGATTTAACAAAAAATATATTTATATAGCTTTCGATTCATTATTGTTGTAATTATTTTTTATTCTGATGAAAGTCGATCACAGATGCGTTACCACTCCCGAGGAGTAAGACGAACGCCTCATATACTAGAGAGCCGGCAACCACACATTCCATCGAAACGCAATAATCGCTTCACGCTAGAAATAGATATGGTGGTGTGATTTCTTGTGTAATACCAAAAATATATTCCAAGAACAACAATATTTCTGCCGAATGACAGCAGTGTTAAACGCCATTGTGATTCGGCCTGAAGGATAAGGATATATACTTATCCAAGGCATTTTATCTTAGTCCCAGGAATAGTGCATCTGTGGGCAACCTCAAGTAAGTCTCTGATCTTGGTGTTGGTCACAGATGTCCATGGGCGGCAGTGGCCACTACCATCAGATGGCCTGTTCGCTCGTTTACTACTAAAAAAAGGAAGTAATTAACCAAAAGAAACTTTCAGGATATCGATTCTCGATTGTATTTGGGTATCGATACATAAAAAACTGGTATCGAATCAGGAAGTTTTAACACCCCTAACACTAACCCAATCGTTTATTAAAATGCCCACTTAACTGTTATCGGCAGATGGACGTACCAATCAAGCAAGAAATCATTATTCAAGCGAATTACGCAATCTGCTTCATTACTCACGATGTTGAATTATAAAAGGAACTTTACAAAATAACAAGAAAAAGCGCTTTCGTATATTTTTAGCGCTTGATTTATTGTTGGGCTGCACTTAGAACAATATACATTTAAAACTAAAAAAAGCGAAAAAATATTTATGTAAAAGACGCAATTAAAATAATTTAGATTAGCCGAGATAATGAGTATTAGTGGATAGACAGACAAATGCTCAATCAAGACTTAATTTCAAATAATTAAATATTTTAACACAAATTGAAGAACAATAGATTCACAAAATTATTTAATGTTGTCTCATAAAAATCATTATACCTAATATAATTACTTTATGTATCTGACAGATTTTTAGGTGCAAGGGTCTGTAGGCCTTTATACTTTTAAGGTCCATTGCATGTAGGCCTCCCGTAATGGGTATTTTTATCGTCAATTCATTATTGTCCCACTGCTGGGCACGGGTCTTCTCTCAGAATGAGAGAGCTTAAGGCCGTAGTTCATACACCTTTGAGAACTCTTTTTTTTCGAGAGCTTTCATATGGGCAGGTTTTTTCACGATGTTTTCCATCACTGTAAAGCAGTGATACTTAAGTTCTAATACGCACATAAATTTAGAAAAATAAGTGGTGCGTGCCTGGAATTCGAATCTCGGACCCTCGATCGAGAGGCTGAGTTTCAGCCATTAGGCTATCACTGTTCATAGGTCAATATCCATTAGGGCGCCTGGAATGCGTAGTAAGTATTGATGTTACAGGAAGACGCTACCGCACTACCGTGGATTTTGTTGCTTATGTGTCTCTTACAAAATCCACGAGAACCCTTAGTAATGCTAGAGCGACACCAACCAGCGCATTAGATTCATTTTTTATCTGATTAAAATAGCAAACGAGCATGCAATCCACCTGGTGGTAAGTGGTGACTGCCAACCATGTACTGCATGCTCGTTTCTGCATCTGTAAGCAACTCCATGTACAACAGAAGTTCCTATGGTTGGACTATGGTTGCCTCATATATAAGTGAGCCGGCAACTACACCCTCCCAACGAAATGCAGAAATCTCCAGTTGAATCCTATCCCCATCTCCCCAGTCGAACTATACTGGCTCTACCACGATTTTCATATTAAAAGTAGCCAGGGACACTAATTAACATCACACGAGTCACATTAAACTATCGATCTTGTGGCGTAGAATAACAAGAACATCAATCAAGCTCTATCTCAAACGATACTTGTTTTTAAGAGACAAAACTGTTTTGCTTTACTTAACAAGAGTAATAAATATAAATAAGTTAAAATATCGGGCACGCGCCTAATGTTCTTATAATTTGGCTACAAACCTAATTTACCTAAAGACCCTCACGTTTTTTGAATATTAAAGTACATTTGAAGACCTCTTAAAAATCACTCTTGTACCAATTACCTGAAAATGCAAGAATATAAGATCTTAAAGGAGTTTTATGGCGATTTAAGGGCGGCGAATTACGTCAATTATTTCTCGCTTCTGTCCGCTATTGGAGTGGAATTACAATTTCTTTGTTGATATTATTCGAGTGGGTGTAATTGGTTTCACTGGCATGATTCACCAGGTAAAGGACAAGCGAATAATAATAAAATTAATGTCAATATAAATTCAAGTAGGTATATGAAGGGCCGTAGGGCCACAAAACATTCCAAACGTCATATGCTGCGAGCGTCAGCGATGAAAGCTAACAAGTAATATTGTTATATATTAAAATAAAAACTCATCTGCTTAAACGGTTCATTGTCTTTAGTTCCAGTTAATTATTCTCAAGCAAAAATTTTTTTTTCATTAGAATATAATGCTTTTTATGAGTTATGCGAAAATATTGACATGCAGGTATGATATTAATTTAGAATGGTCTATTTAGTAACCTTCATGTGATATCCATATTATCGTTATAGTAAAATAGTCCCTTCGGATTTTTGGTATTTAAAAGCGCCGTTTATAAATATTTAACCTATAATACCCTTGCTATACTCTGCACTCTGCAAACAGGCCTATACTCTGCACTCGGCAAACTGAGATGATATTGCTAAGACGATATCCAATGATATTTCATATGTTACAAATCCGTCTAACCGTTGGGGCATGGCAGATAAATAAACATACGTACGTATGACGACCCGCGTGGCGGAGCGGTCACCATACCGGTCTGACAGTTGGTTCCGGGATCGATCCTCGGCCAGATAGACATCTGAATGATCAACTTAGATTTCTGTTCTGGGTCTGGGTGTTTGTGTATTCGTTTTTGTATGTGTCCATGGCACCCACGGTCCAGGCAAAAATCCTAGTGTTGGGCTAGAAGTGTAGAAAACGTTATTTTATATAGACATAATAACTCACATACATTTAAACGTAGTCTTCAAAACCTAACTCTCCTTCTAACAAGGTTTAGTAAAAACACGGAGCTTGAATAGAGATTCGTCGAAGCCGAAATAAAATGTATTCGTTAAATTTGTTAATAAGAAAATCCCGTTCCTTTATTCTCATGAAACCAAGCCTCAAGCTCGTTAATGATTCCCCTAAAGTTTGCAAATGGAAATCTGGTCCTGATTTTTCTAATCTCCGACCTTTCGAAACTCAACGCAAGTACAAAACCTAAAATTAATTAAGAAGAGTGGTCTTAAGTTTCTCTAATTACGAAGGTACGGCGCTGTTACGTGTACTTACGTATAACAAGATAATAATGAATACATTGTATTTAAATATAATTACTTATGAAAGAAAGAAATAGAATAAAAAATAAATAACACTTCTATAATGCACTCGACCGACTTATAACATACACCGACTTATACATCACTAGTAGAAAGTTAAGCATTTAAATATAATGTTGTTTTAATATCTAATTCAGAAGTTGGCGTTTAATATTTTCAATAAATCAATGTATCTAATATGCAAACTAAAATAAATAAAAAAATTGTTTTATTATTTTACTAGTGATCTGTGGCCAATCTTAAGTAGAATTTTAATCTTATCTGGGGTTGATTACAGGTTATGATTTATGTATTTATCAAATAAACGAAATAATAAAAATAAATTGATTTTGGTACTTGTGCTTATGTGAAGAAACACCATAAATAATATTAACTATAACAAATGCGTACAAGCAAACAGAACAACGAAAACAGGCGTACTTTAAAAAGTAGGAGGTAATACTTGTAAGTAAGTTTAAAAGACGAATCGAGTCAAGATTAGGCGGTGAAGCTATTAGAGTAAGACTACAGTGCACCGGCGCGCTAATTCACTTTCCGGAGTTCGTGCAATGTTCTTGTTGTTCACGGCGTTGTGTTACGGGAGTGTGCTTGATTACTGACTAGAAAGTACTTTGATGAGCAAAAATCTGTAGTTAACAGTTTTAAACAGTTTAGTTACTCGGTGGTTCAATTCCGAATACTTCAACGCCACGCTCAGTTGCTGGAATTGTTCTGGAGGGTATGGTAAAGATGACATACTTTCCAAGGAGTACCAACTTAAGCCATGCGGGTAGTAACGCATCTGTGACAAAACTTTGGTAAAACTCTGATCTTTGATTTATTATGTACATGTCCGTGTGCGGCAGTGATTAGATGGAGTTACCATCAAGCTCGTTTGCTACATCCATATTATATAAAAAAAAAAAACATTAAAAACATGTAATTATAGTCTCGTATGTCTCCTTGAATTTTTCTTCATTTTGTTTTTTTGGAATTGTAATGTATCCAATGTCAGTAGTAGTACCAGCAAAACGTAAGTTAAAAAAGTTTGTGCATATAAAGCCACATTTTAGAAGTGAAACTTCTTTCGCAAACTAATTTTTAAATCTCGTTCATATTTATATTAATCTGAAGATTTAAATTTCCCTTTGGATAGGTGTACGTTATTTTCGTTTCAATAATAATTATAAGCTTCAAGTAACATACAGCGACTGATTAACTCTAATCTTGTATTACTTGATAGTACAGTTTTGTACGAAGCTCATAATCTATTTTCAGAATATCCTCAGGCGTCAACTAGTCTAACAGAGAAGTTGGCGCCGGAGAGAATTAGTTTTCATCAGCATGGAAATCTTTATTCCATTATCTTTAAACCTTGTTATACTTCTAAAAATAGCAAATACAGTAGGTTTTTATGTAAGATGAAAGTCGGCGACTTGATAGTTAAATGATGTAGTATAAAATTAAACAATTTTGCACGTTACAGTGTACAGTGTACATGACACACGATTTTAAATATTTTTTACTGGCAACATTTTGAATTGCATGGACTGTGGTCACGGCGAATTGTGATAATGGGAAGAAAACGTTGACATGATTAAGTTATTTACCCTGTTCGAGGAATTTTGGTAAGTTGATGTGTGTTTGGTTAAATTTACATAATTAAGCTTTATTTAGACGACACTTATTTTCATAATTAATCGTCGTCGTCTAAATAAAGCTTAATAGATCATTAAAAATAAGAAACTAAATAAATTCTCGGACCAAAAATTGTAAAAAAAATGATTAAGCCTACGCTTATTAATAGGACAACAAATAAAATAATGATGAATTGAATGAATAAATGTAAATAAATGAATATTGTGTCTATTAAAACCACATAAGAAACTTATCAGAAATTATTAAATAACTTAGCAAGCCAATACACACATCAAGTCTTTTTAAAGAACACTAAGTCTGCAATAACCCGGCAAAGCCACAAAAGTGGATTAGTACACGGCGGAGCACTTTAATCTAGCTTAATACACTTAGCTTCGAATTTGCTTTCAAGAGAGATTGTTCTCAGATTATTAATCGTCATCGTCCACCATTATTCTCCCACTGCTGGACATATCTCTTTTGAAAATGTGAGAGTTTCAGGTCATACTCTAAGGTGCTGACCAAGAGTAAATTCCAAGCGTCACACACTTCAAGAACTTTTACCTGAGAACGCACAAGTATATAGGTTTCCACACGATGTGTCCTTTCGCCGATAAACAGCGATAATTAATTTCTAATACAGAAATGTTTCTAATAATACTTTTGTGTACTTTCACACATATATTATTATATGCAGACTTATGTGTATTCTTTTATGCTGACTCGAAATGTTATTTCAATATGTGGCAACCTCATTATGCATTATTTGTAGTTACAATTAATAAAAACTTTTGACTTTGTACAAATTTTGAATAATTTAATTTTAACAAGGCGAAGAAAATTACTTGTTTTGTTAAAAATAAGAAAAAGTTTAAATTTGATTATTATTAGTTACTATAAGTATTTTTGAATAGTTAATATGATATGATACCTAAATATACTTTTTAATTCTCCCTAGAAATATACTTGTAGTATTTGTTTTTCGTAAATGAATAATATACTTCCATTTTTGTTAATTATTATCCCTGTAAACAGAGATTAATTGCTTCTACATAAATAAAAGCACAAACTAAACTTGAGAGAACATGAATTGAGTTAGTAAGCAACTACAAACTGCCCGAGGCAGAGCACTCGGTGCAAAATTGCAAGGCGAGTTAGTTCACGGCTGCGTTAATCTCGCTTATGCCTAAGATTCAATTTATTTAAAGGTTATTACTATTTTATTGAGATGGACAGATAAAGCTTACTTCCCCATAAGATATAATATATTGCAGATTTATCTGTGAGACGGTAAATAATACAAAAAACAGATATTTTATTAGCCATTGCCTGTGACTTTGTACGCGCAAATTATAAACATGTAACACCAGTTTAACCCCTTAGGAATGTCATACTAAAAGTCATTATTAGTGTCTTAAAACTTTTAAATATTGCGATGAATATTATAATAAGGGAGTATGCATCCTCTCCTTTTATGCAATCTTACATAGATCGAATGAAAAAAATATATAAATAAAAAAGTACGACATAAGGTTAGGCATATCACACCTACATTAACAGCTACGAAACAAGAACTGTGGTTGGTTTACTTAACGTGTGATTATTGTCCCACTGCTGGAGGTCTTAAATGATGTGATATTTAATATTCGATTGTCATAAGAGCAGTCCACAGAGGTGTATGAATTCTACCAATTCACACTTGGCCGGGGTGGTGGACTATAACCTTAAGTCCTCTTATTCTTATAAGAAACCTATGCCCAGTAATGGGATAATAATAGGTTAAATAAATAACTAAGATTCAAAAAAATAATCATCAAATTAAGAACATCCTTCATTGGTTTAATTAAAAACTTAACTAAGGTTTTCAGAGGGTTCCCTTGGGTTGGTTAAAAACGCTAAGGCCTTAAATAAATCAGCAAACTATTACAAAATAGCTTCGGGTGTTAACTACGTGGGATAAATCTCAGCGCTCACGAAGCGGATTAAAACCCCTAGAGTACCGTAGTCTAGGCATGCTAAATATAAAGGCACGATACTGGAACTAACTTCTTATTACTTTTATGTAAGACGTAATGAGAAATTGATAAACAAATATTTTATACATTTTAATATGTTACGGGTACCGCATATCGTTAATGCGGTTTTTTAATTTCTTTTTGCCGCATATCGTGAGTGCCCGTAACATATTAAAATGTATAAATTCCGCGATAATATTAGTCTAAAATCAAATATTTTTACGTCAATTTTTACTTGTATTCCTCTTACTATTACTACAAATTTTTTTCTCGTATGGAAGGCACAATAAAAAACATATGTTTCTAATATTATAAATGGTAAGTTTGTTAGAATGTAGGCCTAATTAAAATTGACGTTTGAGCGTTAACTGTAACGTTCTATCTGTGTAATTAGACTGTCAAAAAGTATTTTTAGTAGAACCTCTGTAAGTCGTACATCAAGGGAGACGCCAAAAAATTCGAGTTATAGAGTTTTCGGATTTCGAATTAGGCGCATATTGATGCGATTTTTGAGGTTAAGATTCATTCTTACTAATTTTGAGTTAGAGAGGTGTAATAAATGAAATTTTAAATTACAGAAGTAACAAACATATTTTTATCTACATATTGTCGGCAAATTCTTAAAGTCGGTAATTTATTTTTCTTCGAATTATAGAAGCAATAATTGCTTTTTCGAGTTATAGAGGTAATAATTGCTTCTTCGAATTATGGAGGGAAAATGTGTACCAAAATATTGTTGTAACTGATTGTATCTACTAATAAAGGGTTGAGATTTCGAGAAATGGAGGTTTAAGGGTTTGTGAGGAAGGGAACAAAAATTTTTTTCGAGTTTTGGAGGTTTTCGACTTAAAGAGGTTCTACTGTCTTATCTCCACCATCAAAAAAGTGGCATCACTGCCAACGGTAAGAATGAAATGGATTCAGCTTTTAAAATGATAAACCAATTTTAAGAACAACAAAGTAATTATATAAAGAGTAGCAAAACTGAACCAACTTAATGTTTTGGTTATGAATATGATTAAATTAGCTCACAGTAATAACGGTTCGTAATTTCTGCGTATCTCAATTAATATTATAATAACTTAGCAATGAAGTAATTAAAATAATTATAATTGAAACTGAAACTAAAATTAATTAGTACTTATTATAAGTTACGAGACCCGATATTGCTTACAATGTAACTAGAAACTTACAGATGCGGGTATATTAATTAATCATTTTCACGCGCAAGAACATTTAAACAGATACTCAGAATGGAATCTATATAATTTAATTAATGTTGATGTTCATCATTGTCCAGAAATCAATTCCCAAACCACGTATTTATTAAACTTGGCTTCGACGTTGACTTGGTACTGGGATTTATTGACGCGTATACACGCGACTGTTGTTATGTGACTCGAAATTAAATATTAATTTACCATTAATTGCCAGGTGGTAGAACCAATGTAGTACGACCGGGGAAGTACCACCGCCACAACTATTTCTAGCGTGAAGCAGTTCTTGC
>DWNE01010817.1:0-10141 GCA_018249875.1 Cecropterus toxeus
TATATTCGTGTGAGCAAACTAATTTATGCCTATTTATTTGTATGGAACGACTTATGTTCTAAGTGACAACGCCGTGACTACCACCAAGCACACCCTTCCAGTGTAATGCTAGAACTGCTTCACGCTAGAAATAGGTGTGGTGATGCTACCTCCCCGAACTACATTGCTTGCACCACCTTGAAAATGCGTGTTTATATAACCTCACACAACTTCGAGAACTTTTATATTTTTTAAAATTATTTAAGTCTGTCGATTAATTCACGATGTTTTTTTTCGCCGCATAGCAGTGATAATAAATTTCTACTACTCATATTATTTTACAAAAATCAATCAATGGTGTGCGCTAAGATTCGGACTTCGGACCTTGGATTGAAAGGCCGAATTTAAATTATTGGGCTTTATTTAGGTATCGTAAAAAAAAGGTGTCAGCTCTAGAGAGCTCTATGGTGTACGTATTATAGTAATACTAAAATTGAATCTGGTTTTACCTCGGAGCGGCGCGAGGAATAGCAGTGTATACTGGCCACTCGTTGTACATCAGTGGATCGCGGTAGGAGTTCACCTCGTTCATTATCTCCGGGGCACGTGCCTGCCGCTTGGAGAACCTGGGAAAGAAAGTAACGTTAGTCAATTTACGGTCATGGTACTACAGACCAGAATACAGCACACTGCTGTTCATCGTCATCCCATTATTGTCCCACTACTGGGCACGGGTCTTCTCTCAGAATTAAAGTTTTAAATTGGAGTTTCAAATTACGGTCATGGTACTTCAGACCACTACAGCATACAGCACTGCTGTTCATCGTCAGCCCGTTATTGTCCCACTGCTGGGCACGGGTCTTCTTTCAGAATGAGAGAGTTTTTGGCCAAAGTCTACCGCGCTGGCCAAGTGCGAATTGCTAGACTTCACACACCTTTGAGAAATCTATTTTTTTTATCTCTATTCACCACAAAGCAGTGTTAATTAAATTCTAATACGCACGTCATTTTAGAAAAATGAGTGGTGCCTGGGATACGAACCTCGAACCCTCGATTGAGAGGCCGAGTTCCAACCATTAGGCTATCACTGCTGTTATTAGGCAGAAAAAGATGTGGCGTCGCTGGTTCCAGTGTTTCTAACACTTTCGAACTGTGTGGTAACCGTTCAGCTACGATGGTCGTAAAAAGGTAACGACCATTTTCTCGCAGATCTGCCCGCTTGGGCCATGCATCCAACAATCTTATGCGTTATTCCAGGCCATAAACTATCTCTCTGCCAAATTTCATCTAAATCCAAGCAGTCGTTCTTGCGTTAAAGAGTAACAAACACGCCAGGTGGTAGAACCAATGTAGTTCTACCGGGGAAGTACCACCGCCGCACTTATTTCTAGCGTTAAGCAGTTCTTGCGTTTCGATGGAAGGGTGTAGTTACCGGCTCACTTTTATATGAGGCGACCATCTAAGTCCTCGGTAGTAGCAACGCATCTGTGATAGACTTCATATAGAACCCCTGTTATATGAAGTTGCTTACAAATGTCCATGGGCGGCAGTAACCACATACCATCAAGTGGGCTGCTTGCTAGTTTGCTACTTAATATTTATATAAAAAAAAATACTAAGTGTCCATTATCCGTCTGTCTGTCACCAGGCTGTATCTCATGAACTGTGATAGCTAGACAGTTAAAATTTTCACAGATGATATATTTATCTTGGCCGCCATCACAACGAGTACTAAAAACTGAACAAAATAAATAATTAAGATGGGTTAAGATACCCATACAACAAACATGTTTTTTGCCGTGCCTTTCGTGCGCGAGTCCAACTCGCACTTGACCGGTTTTATTAGAGATCTCCAGCTATGTAGTAGGAAGTGTTCCACGATGTATACTAAATACTGTAAAGATATGTACTTAATAACAAGTGGACTCCAATCTTATACTTTCCTATTAACTTCTTCCAACACATAAAAATAGTTCCAAAAGATTTATATAAATAATCAAAAATAAGAAAGAGTGCTTATCATCGTCATGAGAATTACGATTTAAGATAAATCAGGTATGTACCTACAAAACTTATACCTGTTACCTGTCTAGACTATTCGACAACATAGACAACGAAAAGTAGTTTGACTCCATTGTTTTGTTGTCGATATTGTGACTATTCTATCAAATTAAAATAGCAAACAAACATGCAATCCACCTGCTGGTAAAGTAGTTACTGTCGCCCATTGACATCTTTAAGCAACTGCGTATAGGAATACCCCGAACTTACGCGATAGGCGGGACTGAGTGATATCCGCGTAAGTCGAATTCGCGTAAGTCGGGGTATAATTTCGTATATAAATTATTTTTAATTAGGGCCGGAAACTGAAGAAAAAATTAAATTAGACAATATTTTTTTATTAAAATTATAAATTATACAGATAGAAAATCACCAGCCGAAGTTACTTTGATGATTTTGAAATTGTATAAGCCATCATAAAATGTAACAAAGGAGTTTTACGACTCAAAATTTGTTTCGCTGCGCAAAATTCCTTCTTAACATGCTAATATTATTATTTGTAGAGGAAATAAGCTTTTCAAGTATATGGTTTCCAAAATATATAAATTGAAAATCGCATAACTCTGGGTTCGCGTAAGTCGGGGTAGCGTAATTCGAGGTATCAGTATAGGATAGGGATCTTATCCGAGGTCGATCACAACTGCTTCTCTTGAGGACTAATAAGATCGCCTCATATATAACTAAGTCGGTGAGCTTACTCTTAGGATAGATTTTATCGAAGCCATTTATTGGGAAATAGTCCAACGGTATAAAAAAACAAACAGTAATTTTAAGTTGAATTTTCCAATATTGACAAAATACAAAATTATAAGATTTCAGCAATATCCCTTACAGACTCTGATATCGGATTTACAATCAGTGATGATAGGATATCTTGCAAAACTCAGCGTCTATCAGTGAGTGAATCATTTGAAAATAAAATTCGATACGAAAAGTTGTGAAATAAATACTTAACCGAAAGTTTTTAGTAAATTCAAGTCGGTGTCTGTGTAAATTGTTGTTTTAATTTTCACAAACTGTTAAGTTCATATTAAAGATGCAAGAACCAGTGGGTAATATTTCCCAACCTGTGCAAAATGTACAGCAATCTCTATTCATTTTAACAATGAATATCATTAATACGATAACTCATATTACGCTCGGTGGTGTAGCTTTTGGAGCAATATACTTCGCAAATTTAATCGTCTCGGGCAACGAAGTCAAACAACACATTTATTGTTGTGTTATAGGGGTAAGTAGTAATTATAAACCAAAAATATATGTATTTTTATATTTTATAGTGGAACTATATTATCATAACACTATAATCAACCCCAGATAAGCTCAGAGTCTTACCAGCTACTGAAGACTAAGTTGGAATGGCTTGGAAAAGTACTTACTTTTCCAAGCCATTTCAAGGGACTTCCCTTACCACAGCTTCAGACCAGAATACGGGCAACGCGGCTGAGTACAACATTGCTATTTTAGGCAGAAATAATAACAACTAAATCTTAGTAACTGTTTGAATAGGGAAATATAATGGCGAAATTAGCTACTTTGTCTTAACTACTTATTTTAGGATTGATAATATGTATCTTATATAAATGTGCATAGACATACCATATGTTTCAAAAAAAAGAAAGATACTCGTAGATTGGATTGAGGACAAGTAATAATAATGGATATTTCTATAACTTTTAGTACATAATTTATAGTAGGTACGTATCTTGAGGTAGCGTTTAGTCTTTATTCCATTAATAAACGCTTTAAACGCTTTCTACACTAATAGCCCCACAGTAGGATTTTCTCCTGTATTATGGGCGCCATGGACACACAAACACGAATACTCAAACACCCAGACCCAGAACAGAAATTATCTAAACTCATCATTCACATTTCTGTCTGGCCGGGGATCGAACCCGGTACCCACTGCGTGTTAGATCGTTATGTTGACCGCACCGTCACGCGCGTCGTCATACCATAATATCAACTATATCAAAAGTTATAACAAATTAATTAGTGTTTTAAATTTAGCACCTGTTTTTCAGTACGTAATCCTAATGACACAAGCCGTTCTCGCGATGAATCCTTACAACGGCTGGTCGAATATACTTACACATCAGGACAAGAAGATATGCCACTGGATCATGCAAGTCCTGGGCTCCATCATAGCGCTCGCCGGTTGCAACATACAAATAGCTAATAGGAATATAACGCATTTCAATACTGCTCACGGCATACTGGGTAATTATAAACATTTTTTTATCAGATTAAACTAGCAAGTGACTGCCGCCTATTGACAACTGACAGCAACTTCATATAGAACAGGGTTCTATATGAAGTCACACATACAAACACGCTTTCTACATTCATAGCCCCACAGCACTCATAGCACATAGGACTTTCTCCTGTATCGTGGGTGCCATGGACACAAAAAGACGAATACACAAACACCCAGACCCAGAACAGAAATCTAAACTCATCATTCACATTTCTGTCTGGCCGGAATCGAACCCGGGACCCACTGTGTGTCAGACCGGTATGGTGACCGCTCCGCCACGCGAATGAACATGTTCACCTGATGGTAAGTGGTCACTGTAACCCATGGATATCTGAAACCACATAAGGTAAATGAAATGAAATGTCATTATTTTAAATAGGCCTACGGGGGCCAGCCCCAGTTTTCAATTATTTTAGGGGGGGGGGGGACTTAAAAATGCCGCCCCTGCCCACTTGAATGTCTTTTACGATCATTTCACCCATCAAATATCCAATAATTAGTGATCATATTTTTTTGCTTCCTTAGGTACAAAGCTTTTCACGATTTTATCATTTTGCGACAAATAAAACGACGTCTAAAAGTATTTACCAACCAAAAACAAGTGTTCAAAATATTTGGCGATCAAAAAAAACGAGGTCTGAAAGTCTTTTGCAACCATAGATAAGTGAGCTCAAAATATTACGCGTACATCAGACGATGTAAAATTATCGTACAATGACCGATTAATAATGATTTGCGCATTTGCCGCCCTCTCAACTTGCCGCCCGGGGAATAGACCCCCGCTTGCCCTCCTCTTGATCCGGACCTAACGGGGGCACTTATAAATTGTCAGTTACCCATTATGTACCCACGTTCTTTTTATATCTGTACCTAATTACCAGACCTGACCAGATGGAAAGTGCTCCTTGACGCCTATAGACATCAACAGAGATTTTTAAATATTCTGTACATGTTTTGTACCTCGAGATCAGCCGCAGACTGGGCAGCGCTGAGCGACCTGGAGTTGACTCCTGGAGGCCCATGCCTGTTCTCCACGCCGTCTTCAGGCAGCATAATTCTGGAAGTAACCACATACACAATAAAAAAAAATACTAATTCACCTAAACAACCTTCTTATTTTATTAATTCTTAGCTTATTCTCGCTTCTTGGGCGTCGCCAGGTACAGGCAGGGGGGCAGCTGCCTCCTCCCCCCCACCAAAAAGACCGGTTGGTCAAAGGAAAAAAAAACGTTATTTTACATATTTAGGTTATCATTGTAACAGAAACTAATGAGTACAACAAATTAACTTTGCTTATTTATATAATTAATAGTAAATCATAATAGATTAGGGAGTTTAGGTGCGAACGGTACTAGGACGAGAGCGGGGCATGAGACGGGACCGGGGAGGGAGACCGCATTCCTCCCGTTCGTCTAGTTAGCTTGGTCGACTAGTATGTGTTAATTCAGCTCACAAAATATCATCGGCTAAGTGCGAGTCGGACTCAGTCAGCTGCATGCAGCAACATGAACAAACTTTTTTCTAGCAATCCTCCACCCCTTTTTCCTCTACTTCCAGGCGCTATTTTTAAAAATTATATAGCCTATGTCACTTTCCAAACTGAGTTGATTCTAATGGTACCGTTTGGGCTGTAAAGTGTGCCAAAGCAATGAACATACATACATACAAACAAATATACATTCATGCATACATACGTATACGTATAGTACCCTACACTGACGCAGTTGGTTAATAAACAAACTTTGCAATTTTTCTAGCAATATGATGACCATATTATATGGAGGACTTTTAAATTTGTTTTCATTACACATTTTTTAATATTCATTGGTACTTTTTCATTTTATCACTTGTGAGCATTAGTTATCAGCAATTTAGGTGTGACCTGCACTTAATCTACTGCATTGTATAAAGACAATGTTGATATAATCATATTTAAAATTATCTTTGTGCGAAAAAGGATTATTATAATCAATTCAGTACTTTAGATTAGGATTTAGGTATAACAAATAAAGTTTATATTTATATAATAACTATATTTTGAAACAGAAGGGCAATACAAAATTACAAAAGGCATTGGAGTTGTAATTTACTTTTATATTTATATATATAATTCTTCTCTACAAGTGTATGCCATGGAGCTCCTAGCTGGCTGGACTGATTTTAATGATTTATTAGATACAATTAAATTTTATTATTATTTTTTTATTTGTTGGTTGTTGATTATGCAACAACATCCCAGGTTTGTAAAGTGTTGTCTGTAATATTGATTTTTTCTTATTCAAAAATTCTTAATTCATTCATGTGTGTCATGTGCCTGTCTGACATGACAACGTCTGTCAGATCAATTAGTTACTTATATCAGACACGTTATTTACAACATTACTTATATCGGACAGACAAGAGTTTCAACTTAATTTGAGTATACAGAACAGAATTCTCTCAGAGTTGATCCCCGGCCAGACAGGCATCTGAATGATGAATTTAGATTTCTGTTCTGGGTCTGGGTGTTTGTGTATTCGTCTTTGTGTGTCCATCGCACTCACAACACAGGAGAAAATCCTAATGTGGGGCTATGAATGTAGAAAGTGTTAAGTTTATATAATAATTATACAAACTATCTGTCAAATTTCAACCAAAAATGACTCACTTATATATGAGGCGACCATTTCTGTCCTCAGCAGCAACGTGTCTGTGATCGACTTCAGATAGAACCCCTGTTCTATATGAAGTTGCACAGATGTCCATGGGTAGCAGTAACCACTTACCATCAGGTTGCCATGCTTGCTCGTTTGCTACTTCCATGAGATAAAAAATATTTTTTTTACATGAATGAGTAACAAACAACCATGGTCACAATTTTCATTATTTGTAGTCAACCCATTATTGTCCCACTGCTGGGCATGGTCTCCTCTCAGAATGAGAGAGTTTTAGGTCATATTCCAACGCACTGGCCAAGTGCGAAGTGGTAGACTTCACACACCCTTGAGAACTGTTTTTTTTAGAGAACTTACAGATGTGCAGGTTTTTCACAATGTTTTTCCTTCACCGTAAACCAGTGATATTTTTTTTATACATTTTTATATCTCTCACAAACTTTTATATTATTAAGATATTTAATTAATAGTTTTGGTGTGAAACATCTATAAGCACAGGTACACCTGATTGTGGGCGTGGCGAGGCTTGCCGTGGCGACGGGTTTGCCACACTGTACACTCTACTACACATAGACTGTATACCTATACTCATAGATTATATACCTATACTCGAAACTGAGATTCAATTTTTGTATGAGATGAAAATAAATTTTTATTAGTCATCATTTTCTTAAAAAAAATTGTGATATAAATATTTAGTTCGGTCGCAATCTTTTATTTTATGCATATTACTTGTAAGAACACAATGTTTCACATCTGCCAAGCGTTCCGTGACAGCTATTTTTTTATGTATCATCGCAATCATCAAAATCAATCTAGAAGATTTTATCTTATCATCAAACAAAGAAAAAAACATAGAGTAATATAATGAAAGTATGCTTAGATTTTTAAAATATACAATATATAAAATAAACCTTGCAATAAAAGTCTACACGCACTAACAATAATTAATACAGTTACATAAAACGTGTTAATTACCACAACAAATACAAACCTTGGGCGAAAATCACGAAACAAACGCACACATACTTATTTTCAATGTTTTCAAGTTTTTCTTGTATATGTATTGCAAACGTCAAATAATAAATATTCCAAACAACTTAAATATCGCGCGTTTAAAATGAATATACAGTTATTTAAACCGTTACTAAGCTCATTATTTAATTAATTCACAGAATGATCACCGTGGAACACGTAAATGTAAATCAGAATAATTTAAAAATGGATTCAGAAATTTTAAGAATCAAAATCACCGAATCAGACAGCACTAGGAGGCGGAAAACAGCTGTCTTGTCAATTTGACATTCTTTCTTAGTAAAGACAAATAGATTATACAGCTATTTCCACTTCTGTATAATAGAATAGAAACAAATGATTAAATTTTTACAATTTTAACTAGATAATCAATATGCTTGGTAAACGAGATTGCATATTACCTCTGAGTGTTTGAATTGTTAAATATAAATGTCAGCACTTTTTTTCAAAAATGTTGCTAGCAATTTATTTTTCTCTGTCTTCAAGTCTTTTTCTATCCGACTGAAGTTGGCTGAAGAACACGTTTCCAGTGCCAGTATTTCCTAACCCTTCTAAAGAAAATAGAAGTGAGTGCTTGACGTCATGCTAAAGATGAATATTTAGCGATAGTTAATTCGTTATTAGTGACGTTTAGTGAGGATTAATATTAATGTGTTTAGTGAAATAGTAAAAATGGAGACTGAATGGATAGCAGAGGACGCATCGGCACCTCAGGTATGTCTAAAAACAATAATGTGGAACAGAGAACTAATGTCATGGGTCCGCCATTTTTGGCTCTCAACACCTTGGCTTTGTAAAGTCAGAAGTTAATTCCGAACTATTTTTCACTTTATAAACGTTGAATGTATGTGAAAGCTGCTCCAAGTTGCTAGTTTTGATTATAATTTGTAGAATGAAGGCATGCTAATTGAATAAAATTAGTTTTAAATGTCTGCAATGCAGTCATATTCTGTTTGCCTTTTTTAACCCAATTTCTACTTTAGAGGCTATTTCTTATTGTATTTCCATTAATAACACAACTTGGAGTTAAAACCTCACGGTATTTTTTGCGTTTTATTTCAGTTATATTGTATTAAGTATTAATTTTCAATGATTTGAGCATCCATGGTTACAGTATGAAAACAATGCATTATTCGTGAAATTCGAATTTCGAAATTACTTTATTCTTTTTTATATGCAACCACAAACGTTCTGTATTCAAGAAAATGTATATATTTATAAAAATACAAGAAATATATGCCTTTCAAGAGACATTTCCTGCCACTTTCTACATCAGTAGTTTGATTTCGCAACGCGACCTCAGCTATACAATGTATGGTACATGACATAACTAACATATTGTACGTTGGATTATGACGAATTAACTTTTCACAGCTTTTTCCCTCCATCCGAAAAAAATGAGTACGAATGTTTCTAAAGACAGAACAGACAAATGAATTTGATTTAATAAAAAATAATACAGACGAATTGAGAACCTCCTCCTTTTTGGAAGTCTGGTAAAAAAGAACAAGACATCCAAAATTCATGATACCCCTAAGGTTATCGTGAATTTTGGGTGTCTTAGGAAAATAAAATGAAATGGCTGTAATCTCTGAAGATAGCTGTTTCATTTACTATTTTCCCTAAACTATGTCTAATACCTTCAACTCAGATACTTATAATACATTCATCAAACAAAAAAAAAGATTTTTTTAAATTATTTGCATTTGCCTTACTATGAAATAAAGTCTTCAAAACACAAGCTTGTGGTAAGCTGTGGGAAAAACTGTTTCAATTATTATATTACTTAACCTATACCCGTATTCGAGGACAATTATTATATGTGAAATAAACAACAGTTTGAATGTACAATGAAGTGCAGAAGACAATTTATTTTTCATAAAACAACAGAATATCAACATTCACTCAGATACATAATAACAAACAGGGCACAGGTTATAATAGTTACAGACTGTCACATATTTTGATACAACCATCAGACTAACAATATAAACACACACACACACACGCTTTTTGCACTCATAGCCCCACAGTAGGATCTTCTCCTGTATCGTGGGTGCCACGAACACAAAGATAAATACACAAACACCCAGACCCAGAACAGAAATCTAAACTCATCATTCATATTTCTGTCTGGCCGGGAATCGAACCC
>DWNE01010818.1:0-10141 GCA_018249875.1 Cecropterus toxeus
AAAGTTAAACGAGCTCCACCGTGGAATGTACAATCGTGAGCCTGGTTTATTAATAACGTGGTAAGTCGATGATTGTGAATGATTGTGAAATTGATTCCCTTATGTTTCGCCAAAATTTACTATAATATAGATAAATATGACAAAATTGTTTATCACATGTTAATAAATAATAGACATGGAAATGGTTGTGGCTTTATTTCGTCTAAACTCTCTAAAATACCTTTATAATAATTGCTATTTCTAGCATGCATATCATACTGTCTTCGGCCAATTTTGATGTAAATTACTTTTAGGGTTATTACAATATGTATAATATATATTCAAATTGTTCAACATTAAAGGTTTATTTATATTCACAGACATGAAATGTACCACATAAGGGTCGTGGCAGATAAAATCCTATTTTTCTATCCAATATTTAGAGAGCACACCTTGTGTCCGTGCTGCTTGATTACGCTAGATATTAATACGTTAAAACACACCGTAGAACAATACTACATCGTGTGCCACAGCACGCGTCTGTAATATTATGTATCTGTAGATGGAAATGAACCACTAAGTCGTATAATTAGTCAACAAATTTTAGTTTTATATGTACTCTCACCGTATTGTAATTTTAGCAAAGGAACATTTTTTTTACTATAAATAGGTGGTGTCGTTTTCTCTTTCTTTTGCATATAGAACAAGTAGTATAAATAGAGTAAACGGTGCGTTATGTTCGTTGTATAAGTAACAAATCCGTGCGTCGAATTTGGCCGATGACAAATTAATCATTAAGAAATCTTAATTGCAAGATTGTGTGATAAGACCACAATTTTCAAGTCCGCTCTTTACTGGCATGTGGTGTACCTAATACTTAACAACTAATTCCCTTTTATGTTCGGGTTGCTTACTAATTTTTTTTCGCCCTCTCCACGCACGTCCTTGCCTGCACACAAAACGTTCCTGTCACGCTTCACATCACTACCATCGCTACGCGGCTGATTGAATAAAGTCTAAAAGCGTATGGGGTTGTCTCCGATAGATACACCTTCTGCCAGAAATGCTTCAACGACATCCAGGGCGACACCGTCACGCTCGGCGACGATCCGCTGCAGCCACAGACGTGAGTATATTTTGTTTGTTTCTATTAATAAAGTAATTTGTTCTCTAAATATCCCAAGCTTTTGAAACATTAATTATCTTAAGTTGTATCACTGTAATGCCTAAAGATTTTTTTACTAAAATTAATTACGAGTTCAGGCAAGATAATTTCGAAAAAATATGTTAATAGAAGCCAATTTTCTAAATAAGCAGTCTTTATTTAAATGTAAACTTTAATCATTTTGAATTAAATGTGTAAATATATTAATTGGATATTATTATCTTATGCATGTAATTTCTTAAAAATTGTGAACTGCTTTCAGAGCGATCAAAAAAGACCAGTTCAAGGAGATGAAAAACGATCACTTGGAGCAGGAACCATTTGTGGTGTGCATGGACTGTGGCAGGAAACAACACCAGATTTGCGTGTTACACCACGACCAAATATGGCCCCAGGGCTTTTGCTGTGATAACTGCTTGAAGAAGAAGGGGGCCAAGCGGAAAGAGAACAAGTTTTGTGCTAAGAAGCTGCCCACTTCTAAGCTTGGCATTTATATTGAGACGAGAGTCAATAATTTCCTTAAGAAAAAAGAGGCTGGCGCTGGTGAGGTGCATATCAGGGTTGTTGCTTCATCTGAAAAGGTAAAGTATTTTTCGTACTTGTCTCTGGTATTCCCTGCATTTTGTCTCGAACATACTGCTACAAGCTTATTGACGTTGACTATTCACTATAGTTTTTCAGCTTAATAAAAATTTTTAATACACACGAGCAGCACGAAATATGTTGCCGAACAAGGATATTAATGTAGTAACTGTTGCGTACAGATGCGTAATTCTTTGATTCACGCAAAAAATCGAAACTGCACTCGGAATGAGTGTGTATTGCGCATACCAAATACAGTATTCAAAAATGTCACTTAATAAATTACTGCGTTATTTAAATATACGTATTCACGTTTATTCGTTTGTACTCGGCGAGTATCTAGATGTCAGCAAACACAACGATACTTTTGAAATACTAATCTATTTACTTCTAAAGCGGCGCCATCTATATCAACAGTTAAGCATTCGCCAATTATATAAATAAGAAAACGCCTAATAATTATTTAAGCACGATTCTAGAATTTAGATTATAACGTTAGCGCTTGTCAGTAGCTATTGTTCTCGTAAGTTTTCCTTAACTTTTGTTAAATATTTGGACTATTCGGAAAGGAAGCAAAGTATTTGTTATATTGTAAAGTTTATTTATTACATATTTATAACTTAATTTTTAAGTATTTAAACCAAACACTTGTTTTAGATGGTGGAAGTGAAACCTGGAATGAGATCGAGGTTTGTGGAGTCAGGTGAATTGTCTGCCGAATTCCCGTATCGGGCTAAAGCGTTGTTTGCATTTGAGGAAGTCGACGGGACTGATATTTGTATCTTTGGAATGCATGTACAGGTGAGTATTGTATCTACACTACTACGCTGGTAGTTGTTTCTTTTTTTATTTTATGATTTGTATGTGATGTGCTACGAGCTATGAAAATAATTCGGCTAATGATGGTTATCAAAGCTTATGTGCGGCCGTTAAATAACGTAACAGCGTAGGATAACTAGCCTCACATTAAAAGAAAGCAAAATTGTAGTAATTTTTACAATCAAGCACTTAATTATATTAGTTCAGCGAAATAATTATGTATGCGCTCCATACACCCGTCCTATAAAGATTTGGTAAAGTCATACGTGTTTTTATATGTAAAAAATGTTTTTGTTTTAGGAATACGGCAGCGACAGTCCCTCACCTAACACTAGGCGCGTGTACATAGCATATCTAGATTCTGTACATTTCTTCCAACCCAGGCAGTACAGGACTGCCGTTTATCACGAGATTTTATTAGGTTACTTGGACTACGCTAAACAGTTGGGCTATACAATGGCCCACATCTGGGCTTGCCCGCCCTCCGAGGGCGACGACTACATTTTCCACTGCCATCCGCCCGAACAAAAAATACCAAAACCTAAAAGGTTACAGGAGTGGTATAAGAAAATGTTAGATAAGGGTATAATAGAGAGGATAATATTAGATTATAAAGATATATTGAAGCAAGCAATGGAGGACAATATCTCGTCTGCGGCGGAGCTGCCATACTTTGAGGGCGACTTCTGGCCCAACGTCTTGGAGGAATCCATCAAGGAGTTGGACCAGGAGGAGGAGGAGAAGAGGAAGCAGGCCGAAGCAGCCGAGGCAGTGGTCAGTATGCCTTCACACAATAATGTTCACCATCTATTGCTCACGACACTCATGTTATTTACTCCTTTACTCTCATTGACAATATAAAAATAGTCATTGGCTCATAGAAATAAAATAATATATAAAATATATCTCATTCCCCGAAATATGAACCAGAAAAAATGTTGTAGTTATTAAAACAATGGCAGCCAGATAAATATCAATATAGACATATAAAACTTACATAATTATCTCTTCACTTTCCCAAACAGAAACTTGCAAAATCACACATTGTAATACCGTCGAAATAAAATTTCTTTCTACGTGGTCTCTAACATGCTTTTAGATATTCCAGTCCTCTGAGGAGAACGAACAAGGCCCCGACGGCAAGAAGAAAGGCCAAAAGAAGGCGAAGAAGTCGAACAAGTCAAAGGCCGCTCAGAGGAAGAATAGTAAGAAACAGAGCGACCAACAACAGGGGAGCGATCTCAGCGCGAAGATATTCGCCACCATGGAGAAACACAAGGAGGTGTTCTTCGTTATTAGGCTACATTCCGCACAGTCTGCCGCCAGCTTAGCGGTGAGTAATAAAAATAACAAACTTTCTTCAGGAATTAAATAATAAATATATTGCTCATCTATGCTATGGAAACTATTGAAAAAAAAGGCTTCTTACACGAAGGTAACACAAGCTTCTGAACAGATTTTAAAGAGACTTTCAAATTTGTTCTTACATTAAAATATGGAATCCGTAATCTTTTCTTACACTAGTAAAGTGCATATAGCACCAATGGAGGTCAAATGATAAATGTTGAATATAAGAACATATTATTTTATATTTGAGCAGTACAATATTCTAAGTTATGTTTAGTATTTTTAATTACACATATAAATAGCATATTCCATATACAACATTTTGTGTGCAGTTCTTGATTTTTTTTAATTCCAAGTATATGTTAAAAAAAAGACGCTTTCTACACTCATAGCCCCACACTTATGTTAATTGCAATTTAGTTTGTATTGCATTGACGTGGTTGAAGATGTAAGTCTTTAAAATAACATTTAAATAATTGTGCTTGTTCAATTGCGCTTGCAGCCCATTCAAGACCCGGACCCTTTAATGAACTGCGATCTGATGGACGGGCGAGACGCGTTTCTTACGATGGCGCGCGACCGGCACTACGAATTCTCTTCGACGCGGCGCGCGCGATTCTCGACGCTGTGCATGCTATACGAGTTGCACAACCAGGGGCAGGACAAGTTCGTGTACACGTGCAACCACTGCAAGTCGCATGTGGAGACGCGCTACCATTGCACCGTGTGCGACGACTTCGACCTCTGCGTGCCTTGCCACGAGAAGCTGGGCCACCCCCACAAGATGGAGAAGCTCGGTCTCGACCTCGACGTGGGCTCGTCGCCGGGCGACACCAAGCAGGCCAACCCCCAGGAGGCGCGCAAGCTGTCCATCCAGCGATGCATCCAATCGCTGGTGCACGCGTGCCAGTGCCGCGACGCGAACTGCCGGCTGCCCTCGTGCCAGAAGATGAAGAGGGTGGTCGGGCACACGAAGACGTGCAAGCGCAAGACGAAGGGCGACTGCCCGATTTGCAAGCAGCTGATCGCGCTGTGCTGCTACCACGCGAAACACTGCCAAGAAATCAAGTGCTCGGTGCCGTTCTGCAGCAAGATCAAGCAGAAGTTGAAGCAGCAGCAGGTGCAGCTGCGGTTGCAGCAGCAGCAGCTGCTGCGGCGGCGCATGGCGGCGATGAACACGCGCGGCGGGCCCGGCGCGCCGTCGCCGCCGCCCGCGCCCGCGCTGGCGTCGCCGCCGCCCGCCAAGCCCGCCTCGCACGCCCTGCCGCACAACGTGCAGAAGGCGCTGCAGCAGGTATGATTTTTCTAACCAAATTATATGTCATTACATTAGCTTTTGTCCTTTCACAGTTCACAAAAAATTTAGCAGGAGTATCAGAACTTTGCTTCTACTCTATGGTCCTGTGATATGTAAATCGCAAGCAAAATTGATTAGACTCCGACGTTTTAATCAACGCTTCTCCACAGAGACAATATAATAAATAAACAATTTTCTCTAAAAAATAACTGTGATTTAATATGTGTTTATCAAAAATGATGTCCATTATGTTTTAACTGAAACTGAAAATAAGTCGACTCAATAAGAATTTTGCCTGGAAAAAATGTGCTGCCTAAATACAGATTAGATCTTAATTCGTAAAACACGTTCGACCTGCAAGTCGACAGGTGCCCATTAATTGGTTAGTGGCTTAAAAGGCAATAAATAAAATTAACTTTTCCACTCTGTCGGTCTTGTGCGCTGTGTGTAATGATACATCTATCACATCGTAGCTAGTTCAATAAATAACATACGTGTTCACGTGCAGGTACAAGAAGAAGCGGCGCGGCAGCAGGCGCCGTCGTACGGCAAGCAGGCGGCGATGGGCCCGCCGGGCGGCGTGGGCGGCGTGGGCGTGGGCGTCGGCGTGGGCGTGGCGCGCGGCGAGTGGGGCGCGCGGTACCGCACGCCGCCGCCGCTGCACCACCCGCCGCACCACCCGCGCCTCGCGCACCACCCGGCGCCGCACGCGCAGCACGCGCCCGCGCAGCCGCAGGTAACCACCGCCGTACAATATACAATATACGCACAGCCATATTACACTGCAACGTCCATATTATCTTTCAACGTGTGGGTCGCGTTGTCTCTGTAGAGCCGCGAGGGGTCGAGAACTTCATTAAAAAACCGATAAATTAATAAAAATAGGGACATGAAAGTTAACAAAATGACACTTATACACAATTTTTCGTTAATACGAGTGGTGTCATGAAAAAGTTCGAAAAACACTGCACTACACTATACCGCATTCAAAATACATCACATATACATACATATACACTCATTCGACGCGTTACAGCTTACAGCGCTTTCAAATTAAGTCGATTATGCCTTATTCGCCTTCGAATGACTGCAATCACCGCACAATATAATTCAATGGTCATTAGTATTTACCAAGTGGTAGAACCAGTGTAGTTCGACCGTAGAGGTACAAGCTCCACAACTTTTTTTTAGCATGAAGCAGTTTTTGCGTTTTGATTATAAGGTGTGATTGTCGGCTCACTTATATAAGATGAACATCTTAGACATTGGGAGTAGCAACACATCTGTGATCGACAGATTTAGTTAAATTCAGATAAGAACCCCAGTCCTATATAAAGTTGCTTGCAGATAGATGTCTATGGGCGGCAATCACCACTTGCCATCAGGCCGATTACATGCTCTTTTGTTAGCTAGTCAGTCTAACAAAATAAATATTACTGCCGTCATAATAAAGAACACAGTAATCGATATTTTTGTAAAATTGAGTTTTTTTTTTGCATCTGCGATAATTGCATCAAAAGAATGTTATACACTCATGTGATCAGAGGTTCAAAATCAAAAGTTCGTCAAAACTACATAAAATACAGTACTTGTGCTAGATAAGGTGGTCATTGTTAATTTAAATGCAATAAATCTCATTCATATTAATAAATTCAGCATTTGCGTCTTTTTTCAAAAAATATATTCGGTCATCAGTTATATTTGTGTTTATATCAATATCAATGAGGTGAACGCGTTTCTCTTAAAACGGTCATTTTGTAAATATTACACTTTTCAACTACAACCTCAGAATACATAAAAAATAACACACAAAATGTACACCATACATACATGCTCATGCGAGGCTTGACTACAAACAAATTCCGTCATCGATGAATGTAAACCTTGATTTGGTAGTCAAAGTGAAAAACAGTCTTTTGGCGTTGATGAACCTAATGTAAAACTTGTCACGGTTGCCTGTAGTGAATCATAATTGCTTGCTGCCCGAAGAACATGAAGATTGGGAGCCGGTTAAACCAAATACAAGTTATACATTCGGTAATCAAACTAATGTAATCAAGCCAGTTTGGTAACGATAAAACCGAATGCGGTTGAACGCGTTTCATCAAATGCTTAATGAAAACGCGCCAATAGTCTTCATTGGTAACACTGCTTCCGTGGCTGACCACAGATACGACTAATCTTATCTAAGGTGACTTATAGTTGCAAAACATTGATCACTTATCATTAGGTGGAATGTTTGTTACTCCTGTATTATTAAATATGATGTGAATGATAATCTTTGCCTCAATTTTGAAATTGTGATTAACAACTTGGACTTCTTTTCGATTTAAGCATCTCAACCTTTGCGTTATTTTCTATATATTAACAATTAAAGGTATTTCCAAAGTTGTTAAATACTATATAAATTTCGGTGAGTCGGCATAACATAATTATTTGTTTGCAGCAACGACCGCCAGCACCCCAGCAGCAGCAAGCGCAGCCCCCGATGCACCAGCGGGCGCTGCAGCAGCTGATGGCCACGCTGCGGTCACCCACCAGCCACAACCAGCAGCAGGAGATACTGCAGATACTCAAGTCAAATCCCCCACTCATGGCAGCATTTATCAAACAAAGAGCACAGGTGCATAGATTGAGAGAAAGTTTAAGTTATCTGAATATTGCATGTGAAGTTAGGTTAAGAAGAGCGTGGTTCGACCAGAGGAGTTTCGATGGAAAAGGGTGGTTGTCAGCTTACTTTTATATGAGGCGACCATCTTAGTTCTCGGGAATAGCAACATAACTAATTAGGATAGATAGAATACGTCCATAGATGGCAATGCAGTTAATCTTGTTAACATAAGAACTCTTCTTTTCTGAAATCCCCTTTAACCCACTCTTTGTATGGGAAGATATCAATCTAGGACACTGTTGGAAGTATCAATATTAGTAATAAATGCTGATATATACTATACTAGACCTTGTACATTTTCCTGATGAAAAGTAGCCTATGTATCATCCGTGAAGTCCTTTATCGTTAGTCCCAATAGCTTCAAATGCTTTCAAGATTAGGCTTTACATGTAATATTTTGAATTTATGCATATTGAACAAATAACCGTGGTAGCCATTTATCACTTTATATTCTGTTGTACCTCTTACCATGTTGTGACAGTCGTCTACATTTGTTAACAGAACGCCCAGAACCAACAGCAGGCGGCGGGCGGCGTGGGCCCCGTGGGCAATGTGGGCGTGGGCAACGTCGGCGTCGGAAACGTTGGCGTGGGCAACGTGAACGTGGGCGGCGTCGGGCTCGGCGGCGGCGTGCCGCAGCAGCCGCAACAGTTGCAGCATATGATGCAGCCGCAGCAACAGCAACGGTTGCAGCAGATGCACCAGATGCTGCCCCAACAGTCACAGGTTTGTTTTGCACGTTAACTTGAAACTGATTCAAAATTTCGGCATTTTGTTGAAACTACTCTTAATAGCGCTGTTATTTCGGCTAGCGAATTAAATAGTGACGATTTTAATTAATCTTAAGAAATTCCTAAAAAATCAAATACAGTTTAATTTCTTACAGAATGCAAATTTTGCATTACGTATCTTATATCCTCTCCGTGAGATAATTTAGGCGTAAGCAATTTTGAATTTCGTTGAAGGAGGAGCAGCTCATATATTTTTTCTCCATATTTTTTTTTACTAATAAGAATATGAGTTAATAATAATAGAAATGAAATAAAACGACTTAACAGTTTAAATGTTAACTTTTGCTTTTTGATACAACCATCGGACAAATGAAATTTACTAGCTCGCCTTATTAAAATGACAAATTATGAAGAAATTATTACAATAAATGTAGGACAAGACTTCCCAACCTATTTGAGCCAAATACCCCTATTTGTAGAGACCAGTATGCTCAGATCCTCATAGCTAAATTTCTTAATCCAATGTTTAGACATTTTCCTATCGATACAGTACTTAATAATTCAAAAAAGGGCGGCTGTCCGGTTGCCACACGCTATTCTTCCTATCCTAATGCCTGATCTAAGACTTTTATCCTATTAGAGATCTGCAATCTGTTAGGCTTAATACTATAATGTTTTGAAAGCTACTTTGCGCCAATATCCCATCCTATGATAGTACGATATCCAACGATAAGCTTAATATTCTTAATACAGCTGTACAGCAAATAGCAATTTGCCTTATATCCCTGTGGTTGCGATACATTTGTACAATGTTACATATTTTAATAGTTGTAATAAAACTCTTAGTAGGCTAGATAGCAGTGCCTGTAAGCGGATGTATTCTGTTAGTCAAATTAGGACTTTGTATAAATGCAAGGTTATTTATGCCTAACTGAAATTGTTGACGAATAGTTCGTTTGATAATATGTGCACGAACCAAATCCAAGCCTATGCGGAGAACTGACAAGTACTGCGTATCAAATATACAGATAATTAAATGTTCATCTATTCGTATTTGTCGTTTCGTCTGTACAAAACGATTATCGAAATGTGGCTTTATACAGCTTATTTATATAGCTCAGTTCAGAATATCTGTAGTGTTATTTCATAATGAATCGCGGAAAACAGTAAACGGCGTTTTGTTTTATGATAATTTTAATGTGTATATAATAGTTTTAATGTGAACACTTATCGGTATTGTTAATTTTAGGTTGGAGGTGTATCAGGCGTCGGGCCCGGCGGCGTGACGGGCGTGGGGCTCGGCGGCGTGGGCGCGGGCGGCGGCGTAGGCGGCATGGCGCACGCCGCGCAGGCCGGCGGCTGGTTCAAGCAGGCGGGCCCGGCGGCGGGCGTAGGCGGCGTGGGCGTGGGCGTGGGCGCGGTGGGCGGCGGCATGATGGGCATGCGCGCGCCGTACCCGGGCGCGGGCGGCGGGCCGCGGCTGGGCGCGCGCTACTTCCCGGGCGGCGGCGTGCTGCAGCGCTCGCCGCCCGCCACGCCGTCGCCGCGCC
>DWNE01010819.1:0-10140 GCA_018249875.1 Cecropterus toxeus
GCCGTGTGTTTGAATTCAGTGCGGGCCGCGCAGCCTATCGCAACGCGCCACGCGCCGCGTCTCCGTAAATGAGGCCTTACATGGTTAATAATAAGTCTTTATAATATTTAAAATTTACCTTTTGTGTAAAATGTCTTTGGGCAGAGGTTGCAAGAGAAAGGCTTGTTCCCTGAATGCCTTAAGAGATGTTGTCGTAAGTTGGAACTGTTTGTGAACCCTTTGCCGCACTGGGAACATAAGAATGGTGTTTCCTTCGTGTGGGTTCTAATGTGATCTTTTAGGCTACATCGTTGGGAGAACGCTGTGAAAAATATGTATGGTTATTTTCTAAACTAAAGGAATCGAATGGGCATAAAATAACATAATTTTTATATTCAAATTCGATGCATACTTATTTGAAGTTATTGAATGTTACATGACTCACTTTTCCATACACATAATATAATATTCATAAACTCTAAAAATCCCACTAAGAACTTAAGAATCTCTATGATACTATTCATGAATTTCTGCTACTACACTTTTGGGATTAATTTCACAACTGTCATAAGTTCTGCAATTCATAGTCTGTCATCTAATGAAATATAAAGAAACGTTTTTTACTAAAGAAGACAAAAATGTTACATCTTCTTAACTACACTCTTTAATAAATTAACCTAAATACAGATACAATTTTGTTATTTATTTTCACATTGCAATATAGTAATTTTAGTGAAATTTACCTTTATCACAATGTGGGCAGGGATGTGGCTTTAGTCCGGTATGTTTACGCATATGTTCCTCAAGCTGGTCCTGTCTAGAATATTTCTTTGAGCATTGAGAGCATTGGTACTGGTCATTAGTTGCATGGAGTTTTATATGCCTCTTTAACACTGATTTCATTGTAAACTCCTTAGTACAGTAATCACATTGGTAGCTAACCCTTTCTTTACGTTTTGAATTATGTTTCTTTGTATGTGATGATAAAGATCTTGACTTTGTAAAGGTTAGGGGACAATATCGACATTTATAAAGTTCCTCCTCATCTATTTCTGTCTTGACTGTCACCTCTGTGGCATTTTTACATTTCTTTTCTACATGTCTGTTCAACGAAGCCTGTTTGTGGAATATTTTGTTGCACCCACCACATATGAACTTTGCTTCAAGATGAGACGACAAATGCTTCAAATATCTACCGTGATCTGCATACGGTTTCTTGCATATATTACATACATACAACTGGTCTTGCTCATCTGTTTTTAAATCAGTTTCTTCTTTAGGTACGACATCACACTGAATAAAATCATCATATGGTTCAAAATAATCAGTTAAGTTTTCACATTTCAAGTCCATTTCATTTTTAACTTCAGGTTTATGAGAAAACAACTGTTTCAACTCTTGCTCGGCAAGTAAGGCATTGTTGCGGAATATGTACACTGATTTAAGAAAATTAACACACTCATTACAAACACTTTGTGGTAGGCCATCTTCTCTGCTTATCTGAAAGAATATATTTAACTAAAGAAAAACAAAAGCCTATTAAAAAGTATCAAATATTATTTGGAAATTACTATGCATTCTTATGCTTATAAGGTTTTATTACTTATATACTGTATACTATATAATTTCATTTGCATGTCACTACATTTTATTCACTTATCTAAGAATATATTGGAATATCAACATCAAGGAAACAATACTATAATTATAGAATACTGTATAATTACATAACTTCTAAACCACTTGGTTTGAAAGATATGTAATTATACAAACATACAAAGATATGTGCAAAAAACAACCCTGTTTCTTGCGGTTGGGTGATATAGAGATGTTAAAGTAGCCGGAGCCTTTTAAGGTGATTCCTTTTAGATTAATATTGTAAGTACAGCTGACGTAAGAACTGATTTACTAATAGCTATAAGTATATCTTAATGTAACAAGTGTCTTAGATTATAAAACTAACTATTCTACTGCAAAACTGACTCCATAGTATAGACTAACCGCTTGGCAACGAAATACGCGCTTGGCGCTAACGCTTGTAGCGTTTAGCGGGTTTATCAAACTTTAATACTATTTGCAGCAAATTATTATGACCTTATAGACTTGGAAGAATACATTTGTTTTTAACGCTCATAGCTGAAGCTTGCAGCGCAGAAAGATTGACGCTTGATGTACAGAACAATTGACGCTTGCAGCGCAAAGCGATTAACACTTGAAGATCTTTCGTGGCCCTCAAGTATAACTGCTTTAAGATATGTAAATAAGTATTGTCCAAGGGTCATTTGACGCGAAAGATACATTTTAATTTGATTTACCTGAATAGAAACCGTTGTCATTAGCAAATCAGCTAACAGGAGAGAGCAATTATCGAGACTCAGTGGCACGAACAGTTCCACTAACTCAACGTTGGTCTTCATGCAACTACGACATGTTGTTGATACTTCTAACATTTTTATTAATATATAGCTTGATTTCTTCTCCTAACACAGTTTCCGGAACACGACATATAAGTATTGCTATTTATTTAATTAAGAAAATAAATAAACAAACAAAATTGTACTAAATTGTCATGTCAAAGTTGTCAATTCATATTTTTAATTTTTATGGCAAACATGTCAAATTTAATGTCGATTGTCATTCGTCAAACGTCAAATTAGTTTGTGAAAAAACTATAAAATTGGTCATTCCTGTATATATGAATAATCATACTATAAAAAAGGTTTAAACATATCTTCCATACCATATACCATAAGGTTTAAATATATTCTGTGGTTTAAACTAACTTTAACTTTTATCATGTACGTTTTTATTATTTTGTCAGAGTTTATAAAAATATGCTTTTTGATAAGATAAGATAAAAATAAGATCTGAAAATGTTCTTACCTTTATAACACGATAAGAACAACAAAAAAGTCCCGAAGTTTTTTATAAAGGTGGAAACATACTTAAGCGCGACGCTATGTGTCGTACTGACACCCGATGCGGATCGTGCATATATACGACACGTCGCGCAACGCCACAACGCGCGTTGTTAATGTCATAAGCTCGTAAAACACGGAATAATGTAGACGTCGGCATGGATTTAGTATACAATTACAAGAAAGTTCTGAAAGCATTGACGTGTGTCGTCACGAAACGCACTGTAGGTACCTATGTGATGCGTCGGATGGCGTGTTTACCCACGTGCCGACAACACGCCGATCTGGATCGACTGGATGTTGTGGCGTGGGAGAACATATTGTCACATAGCGTGTTGTGTATTTGCATCTGACCATATTAGTAATATGGAACTAATAAGTACTCACGCGCGCCGGCTATCGAGGCGTCGCGTGGCATTTGAATAGTATGTTTCTACCTTTATCTATATATATATAAAAGGCACTGACATATATCAACGCACAGCCGAAACTATTGTACCTAGAACCTTGAAATTTGGTACAGGGGTTCCTTTTATGGTGTAAGTGAGCGATAAGAAAGGATTTTTAGAATTGTTCTGAATTAAAATACAATTCCATTGTCTTTGAATGCCTCGCGTATCATAATTTTCTTTTTGCATATTTATAAACGGATTGATATATTTATAATTATTAAATTTAATGAATAATTAATGATATTCATAATTAATATTTTTGAAAGTAACGTATAACATGAATATGTAACTGTACTTGATTGAATTTTATTGCAGCTAGATAACTCGATAAACTCGAACTCATTTACTTCCAAATCGCCTAATCTGTCATTAATCTTTTAATCTACATTCAAAGATTATCTATCGATATAAAAAAAATAGTAATAACATTTTTGCTTGCATTTCTCATATGAAATTCAAATGCAGCAATTTGGTCATCTCTTAAAGTTGATAATTTTGAAACTTCAATGAAATTGACGTATACTGGCATTACTGGCAATGACAACACTGAAAGATAAGAGGGAACGCAAAGAATTTTCAACTTTGTGAACGATCACCGAAACGTAGTAAAGTTTATTTGTTAGACAAAGACAAGATAAAGTTATTTTTGTCCAGTTACTTATCCTATTTTTATTACATGTTACTTCAGTTCATAGTGCTCTAGCGCTTCGGCGTACAGTTTTGACCTAAATTGAAATGGATGACATCGTGTTTATAGGCGACTGGATCAAAGACAGAGTGTTGGGTTCAGGAAGTTTCGGTATAGTGGTTTTGTGGCGACATAAAGATTCCGATGAGAAACTCGCTGTGAAAACGTGCAAGTGGGGCGACGAGCTCACCGCGAAACACAGAGAAAGATGGACGAAGGAGGTGGAAATGCTGCAAAGTTGCAACAACCCGAATATAGTAGGAACGAGAGAATTGCCGCCAGAATTTGTCACCGGCCTAGCGCGGGCCAACCCTTCAAGGCTACCAATCCTTTGTATGGAGTATTGCAGTGGCGGAGACTTACGACAGATTCTGAACAAACCTGATTCCTGCTGTGGTTTAAAGGAAGTTCAAGTTCGTAAGATCCTTAGTGACGTGGGCAATGCGATGCAATTCCTGCACCATAACAAAATAACACACCGTGATCTGAAGCCAGAGAACATTGTCTTACAAGTTCCTGTAGATGATCCCCAAAACCAAGCCAAAGTAACATACAAATTGATTGACCTCGGGTATGCAAAAGAAATTGATTCTAATTCCGTTTGTGCCAGCTTTGTTGGTACACTTCAGTACCTTGCACCAGAGTTACTCTACAGCAAAACATACAGCAACTCTGTAGATTTTTGGTCCCTGGGACTCTTGGCATTTGAAATTATATGTGGAACGAGACCATTCTTGCCATTCATGGCACCTGTACAATGGATGCCGCATGTTAAGAAGAAGGCACATGAAAACATTTGTGTGTATGAAACCTTTCATGGGGATATTGAATACTCAAATGAAATTTTTCCTGAAAACCGTATATCTAAGCCCTTCAAAAAGTTTATGGAAGAATGGCTTCAAGTTGCATTGGAATGGGATCCAAAGCTAAGAGGTAGGGATGCACCATCCAAAGTGACCTTCAATATACCTACAGAAGAAAAAGGCATGGCTAGCAAAGTCGTCTTATTTAATCTGCTCCAAAACATCCTGTGTAGAAAAATAATCCAAGTATTTTCAATTACCACATTGACTCAACTTGCTTATGAAATTGATGAATCAACCACAATTGCAACATTGAAACTGTGGATGCAAAAAGATACCAATATTCCTACCCAAGATCAAATAGTTTTGTCTAAATTAAATTATGTAGACATTTCTGATGATGAGCCCGTTGTTAAGTACTGGAATGAAACGAGTGGGATTATGTTGTATGTATATAACAAAAAACAAATATTGGAAGACAATGTTGCTCCGCTGGTGCCCAAGGCAGTACAAAGGTGTTTAGAACATCACAAAGCACTGTATAATTTTAAGAACTGCCTTAATTTGTACAAAAATGGTTTATACTTTGTCATTAACCAAATGGACATCTATGACTCTCTTGTGAATGGTCTTTTTGTAATAGCAGAATCACTAAAGAACAGAAGTACACAGCTACTTCTTAAACATAATGCTGTAGATAAGGCGAGTGGAAAGCTTCTTGCTAAAGAAGAGATAATTAAGTCAATGGTTGAAGCGGGCAGAAAACATGTTAAACATTTGAGAGAGAATAATGTTGGTATTAATTTATTAGGAGGCTTCGATGAAATATTTCAAGAGACAGCTGATACAACTGAGAAAATCGATAAACTACAGACGGCATGGTCACAGCTCTCAGTGAGGCTACAGTCATCAGCTAGGCGGTGTAATGATGGCATATCAAATGATCTCAACAACTTTATTGCAAGGAATAACTACCAAAACGTATTTATTAATGCCTTAAAAGCATATAAAAAGAGTTATAATGGAAACAGAGAGAGAGAACGACAGTGCCCTGAAATTGTTAAGTTTTGTTACGATTGCCTTAAACTCAGAAATAAAATCTTACAGGAGCTGCAACATCAGCAATTTTTGTATAAAATAAAAGATTTAAACATTGAAATGCCGAAAATTGCTGATGTTGTCACAAATGCAGCAGATAATGTTGAAAAGTTAACCAATAACATAGCTACCATTTCATCAAAACTTACAAACTGTATTTGGTCTACAATTACTCTAGTAGTGACTGATCCTCAAAGTGTAGCTGATCTGCCCTACTCTGTGGTATCGTTCGAGAAGAAAGATTTCAAAATAGGTGAATCTGTATCCAATCATTGTATCAGAGTGGCCAATAAGATGGAAGATGATTCTCTTAAATCATTAATTACAGAGAGCTTAAAATTGAGACATAGCCACATTAATCTGTGTGAAAAACTTACTTCTCAACAGAAATCACTTAAGAAAAACATGTATGATTTTAGTTTCTTAAAAGAAAAGTCCTAATAACAAAATAATATTGTTGAGGCTCCTACATATAATACTACTGACATTAAAATCTGTGCAATTTTAGGAAAATAATTGTTTATATTACTATTGTACTATTATTGTGCAATATATATTTTATATGTATATAATATTAATATATAATAGCTACTATTCTGGTCTATAAAATATTATTACTGTATTGTATAATTTTACAAGAACAATGATTCATATTATAGATATATTAATTTGTGTAATAAGATTGCTTATTTACAAAATAAATTAGGTGAAGGTTTTTTAATTAGATTTTTTTGTAGAGATTTATAGACTTGTGTTAGTGTTGTCTGTTATACAATGGTCCAGGTTGCTATTATAGAATTGTAAAAAATACTAAATTTTATAATATACTCCAAAGAAAGTGCCTTACTATTTTGTGCCTAATTGTGATTTTAAAAATAATAAAGTAAAACGAAATGGTACTAATTTTATAATGTTAAAATATTTTTACAAATTATTTGAAAAAAAAAACGTTTGTGCTGTAAATGTTATTGTTAAGATCTAGTCAAAATATATCACACAAACTATATCTCTATTATAAAGCCATTTATTTGCATTTTATATTTACTGTGTTTAAAATGAGCATTGTTATATTGAATATATTATAAATCTTTATAAATTTGTTATATCACTTTAAAAAACCTAAAGTCCTTTCAGTTTAGGTACTATTTAGGTATCAGGTACTCAGTTAATTATTTTTTTATGTGGTTACTTTTGGAAATTATGTTATGAAACAGCCAGTAAACTTTTCCAACCAATCTTTGAAATTACTCATTATGACGTTTAATCTTCTTATATCACTTGGAGTTCCAAGGTATTCCTCAGGGGCGAATCTGGGTTCAGGAATTCCACTAACGTGTAACCAAATAGCGAAAACTGCATCTTGGACGTTAGTGACCGATCGACGACACAGTCTCGCTGACGTCATACAAATAGCCACTAGGGCATTCATATTTCCTACTGTCACAGCCTTTGGCCTCTCCTTGCGAGCAGCTAAGAAATAATTCCTCAGCAAATCCTCTGTCGCTTTATCTAAAGATACCTCCAAACCTGCCACCAACTCAATGTATAAAGTTACGTCTTTTAATGCCTCTACTTCTTCATTGCATATTTTCACTGGCTCTAAGTTTTGATCTAATATAAAGTCGCTCAATTCATCCGAATATTCACCGAAATCTCCTCTAGTGACGTTACCAAATATACTAGCGACGTTGTAAAGGACAATTTTCTTAAAATCATTACCTAGCGCCCAAACTGCGCATTGCAATTTGGCGTTGCTCGTAGATATTTCTCCCGTTTCTATTGCTGATAGAATTTCATAGGTTTGTTTCTGGCCATAAACGTGAAATGGGAAAGGCAGGAAGCAAACTCCTCCCGAACTCGCTATAAGGGATGTTGAAGCCGAATTAATGGAATTCCCTAGCAGAATGTGTCTATCGGCAATCTTAGCTGCTTGTTTCATCAAGTTTCCGACGTACCCTGTATCGTGACCAGCAGCCAAGAAGTGAAGAATGGTAGAATTTGTTAAAATATTAGCCTTTACGCTGGTCAAACTCAATAAAAGATTAATCTTTACATGCATAAAACAGTTGAGTGGACTGAATTGAACTCCTATGCTCGAAGCTAAACAATATATAAATTTCCACGGCAATCCGTCGCAGGCTTCGAAGAGGTTTTTTATATCAGATGGTACGGGAGATGTAATAGGCGCTTTTAAAATATTTGTTTCTTGTAATGACCAAACAAAAGTACTTTTTTTAAGGACAACTGTAGTAAGTATGTATCTGGAACCAAGTTTTAAGTACGGTATTAAATCGTCGACAATATTAAAATTCTTGCTTAATAAGCTATTTTTTATTTTAAAAGTAGCTTTAACTTGTTCGCCACATCGTCTGAAACCTCCATTTTCGTATAGCACACTCTTGCATACATAACATTTTGGTGGTTGTTTTGGTATATAATGTAATATTACTTCATTTCCTTCACATTCTTCTGGACACGACCAAACAGTATGATAAACGTAGCTGGTTGGCTTTGAGACAGCTATAAGTAATCCAGAAGTTGATATTAGGGATTTTCTCGAATTAGACAATAGGTATCGAGGTACACTTTTAAGTCTTAAAATTACTGCTAATTGAGCTGATTCTACATTTTGTACAAATTCACTATCGATAGATTTAAAACATGCATAGAAAATATCATTACAAATGGATTGCCATTTTAGTGGTTCTCTTAACAAAAAATCCCCTAAACTGGGTAGTAGGTCAAATACATCCATAATGTCAATCTCTAGTAAAAACCTCAGAGGTGGGAATTTACGTATAGTTTTCTCATCTAGGTTTTCTACGAAATCTTCACAAGCATTTCTCATCTTAGTCAAGCAACGCCTTTTGTCTAAATATAGCAAAAGTTTGCACTGCATGTCCATATTGCGCTAATACAATATTTATCATTTATGTACAAATTTATAAATTATGTTAACTGAATATTAAATAGGTAGTATGTCTCAAGCAGAAAATTTCGCGCCAACTTTATTATCTACGTTTTTTTTTTCAGAATATTAACTTTAACCCGTAAAGAAATATTTACGAAGTAAGCTTACCTAAATTATAAAAGTAATAAAGTATTAATTATACGCATTTTAATAAATTATGTTTTTAATTTTAAGTCAACAAAACCACCGGTAGACGTAAAAATACCTTTGTCTGACATAAAAATAAAATTTGAGATTAATTCAGTACCTACCTAACCCTTTTAAAAATAATACGTAAGACATCCACTAAGCGCTTAGAGCTCTAGCTAGTTTAAATTAATTTCCAAATAGCACAAAAAATAATATAAATTATAAGGCTGTGTGTAGAAATCTACAAAGATCATGTAAAAAAATTTCGAATTTAGGAAACATTCTAGTATTAGTATACAAAATATAATAAAGGCTAGTAAATACGTAATTAATTACACACAATGACACCTTAGCTTAAACTTAAACCGTAATGGTCCATAAGAAATTTAATCAAGCCGAGACAGCGGTAAAGTTTCAAATTTATTACATAATCGTTGTTTTGCGACATAAATGCAGATAATGCGCCCACACATGCTCAATACCTTAGCCTTTGCCCACACTTATGAGGAAACAGTGTTCCTTTTCAAGGTCATCAAAATAATTAGGCAAACGTCTATGCGTTAGGAACGGAAATGTCGAAGCAATATGCTAATAAGATCGAAAACTATTACAACCCAATACTTATGCCTTACCGCCCGTTCATTCATTGTAACTAAGTACAGTCGCGTGATAAATATTAAGTTTATTTGTTAAGTTATTGGAACAGAATGAATAGATATCGTATTTGTAACTAGTAATAATTAACAAATGTTCGGCAGATTGTAAGGAATGATTTAATTCTTACAGGAAAACGCCATACTTATATTCAGTAACAAAAAACTTATGCAATACAAGCACGTCCTCTTCGGGGATTCCTAGCTTTAAGTCAGTAAATTTAGGTTCGGAAATGAAACTCATCCGCATACTAACCGCTTAATTTCCTCAAAGCTATTGTACGTTATTATTTAAAAAAAGAACCCAGTAGGAATGATATCATCTAATTACTTAATGATATCATCTAATTACTTAATATATTACACATATGATTTAATTTATATATAGGTATTATCTTTATTCCAAACTGACAATTTTTAACCCTTTAACGCACACCTATACGATTTCT
>DWNE01010820.1:0-10140 GCA_018249875.1 Cecropterus toxeus
TGCATTGTCATCGGTCCTTGATACATGTACAAAGTTTCAAGTTGATCAGACTTTTAGAAACTAGTGAAAATTGAGCTAAAAGATTCCGTTACATACATACATACATACAACCGAAGCTAATAAAAGCGAGTTAATAATTAAAAAGACAGTTAAAAAATTATGAAATAATTTGGATTATTTAAAAAAACCTTCAGTTCATATCACTGATCGAAGAGAAAAACGGTTAGATTTCTGACTTATTTGAATAACATAACATTACGAAGGCTATAGAAAAAATCATTTTGAACTACTCGCTGTATACGTTTCAACTCTGTATCGGATAAAAACTGTGCGAGTAGCCATAATGAAGATCTCTTGTTCTCTCTATGCGAAGTCAATTTCAAATGATCTTCCATTGTACCCCAGGACGACTCAATGATGCCACAATAACCGCAATGGTATAATTCTGTCGAGACCTGAAAAAAATGTAGTTTTAAAGTTAGTAGACCCGCAGTAATGTCGCCACTTTTTAAAGAAAAAATATATTTTTACTAAGTTTTTCTAATGACCCTTATTTTTTTAAAACCACTCTAAAAATATATAACAATTACCTTTAGGACCATAAAATTAAAAGAAAAATCAATCATTATTGCATAATTAATATTGTTCTATTTTTAAGTCAGGTATTTGGTTTATATAATCATTTATTTCATTACAAATACTTATATTAACGTAAATAACACATAGTGAAGAAAAAGTATAACGTGAAGTAGTAGTTGTAGTCGTCTTGTTTTTCTTTAAATATTACCAATTAACGGATAACACTACTGTAAAGTTGATCAAAACATTTTTTTTTATAAGAAAAAAAAAAATAAACTTATGTTGGTAGTTGAACTTTATTTATTATTTTTAATACATAGCTATATTTTCTCTTCAAGAATTATGAATGATAATGCTAATGAACGATGATTTTTCGATGATTTCATGGCGAAGCTTTTGCTGCATCCGTCAAAGCTTGTTCGGCGCGTTCGATCCGCTTTGTGACGGTTTTGAGGCACAAATTATAAGAGTGAACACCTATATCTATTGCAGAGCGTTCATAATATATTCCCGATTGCGTCAGAAGGAGGGTAATGTTCTTCAAGCGTATGTTTGTATGTATGTCCGTTTCTTTGGCATGCGCTACAGCCTAAACGGCTTGACGGATTGTGACGTATGACATATCATTCGAATTATCTCAGTTTGCATAGTGACATAGGCTATATAGTTGTAAAACATGGCGCCTGTAAATCTCTATTTATTCTTCGTCCCCCTCTCCATTACCTCTGTAATGGAGAGGGGGACGATTTTTTTTACTATTACGACAATATCGGTATTAAATTTTAAGCAAATTATATGAGAGGCCGGTTAGCTACATAAAGCGGAAAGCTTGAAACTTCTTAATGTTTTAGTTCTTACCTCCCTTATAAAATCGCCATCCGGGTGAATAACCAAAGACGATTCTTTTATGATTCTACCGTGTTTTTCTTGAATACAATGCATAGCTAAATCCTCATTCTTGAAATTTAATTCACATACTAAACATCTGAATTTGTCAAAGTCAACTTTCACAGTGAACATGAAGCTACCGAGAGACACGCAGTATTTCTCGTTTATAATTAAAAAGCAAAATTCATCCTTTCCAACAATTGTAACATTCTCATATAATAGAGCAATTGGTACTTTTGTCAGTTCACATATTTTTGTATTATTCTTCTTCGCTATTTCATTACCTTTAGTCTTTTTCTTACTGCTGGTAGCTGTTTGATCATTATTTATGTGGGATTTACCGAAAACATGTTCATTTATATTTTTTATCGAGTATGGAAAATTCTTTTTGCATTTTGGGCAATATATTATTTTAGAGTCAGAGTTGTGAATAAGTTCATGTTTTTCTGCCAATTTCTGTAGGTCTTCATCTTTTTCATTTGTCGGTTCCATTTTTCTCTGTTCTTCATCATTTTTGAGACCATTCTCGGTCACAGAATTAGTTAATTTTTCGCTGACCATAGTTTTGGCACATTCATCTTTTGTATTCAAAATTGGCGTAGTTACTGATTTTGGTAGGGGTTCTTTGTGTTCTTGAATATGACTTTCCATTATTTGCAAATCGAATTCCAAACTAATTAAACACGTCCTACAAACAGCCGTCCGTGTTTCAAAGTTGATGTTAATATTATTCTTCTGTAGTGTTTCAATTGAATCTAGTATGTCAGTCTTATCGTTCGTGGTGTCATTTGAAACCTCCGACGTGACAGCGTCTAATTGTTTCCCTCGATTCTTGTGCATTTTAAGAATTGTTTGATGGTGTTCACTATCGAGATGGGCTTTTATTTCCGATGAATTAATTCCCCAATCGCAAAGTATACAACAAGTTTCGCCTTCGCTATTGGAATAAATGTAGTCCTCTGCTCTTAAGGCTTGGCGTATGTGTTGATCAAACTTTAGGTTACAGTCTGTTTTCCGTTCATTGGAAGTTTGGATATTTTCTTTAGTTATTTTACCTGGGATTTCAATATTAACCATCGCAGCATCTTTTTTTGCGTTGCCATCTTTCTTTACGTTAGCATCTTTCTTTAAGTCAATTTCTTTTTTCTCTTCTTTCGCTTCTTTCTTTTTGTCACCATATTTCTTATCGTTATTATTTTTCTTTTTGTCTGCATCTTTTCTTTGGTGCGCTTCTTTATTTTCCTTAGTATCATTCACTTCGTCAGCATCTTTCTTTTCGGCAACAATACTTTCTTGTTCAGTTATACATTGCGTCAAAGTTATTTCATTAGGAGATACTTCATTTGTAGATAGCATTTGCTTACATTCTTCGAACAATTCGATATGTTTCGCCTCCTTGAGATGATCGTTGGTCTTTGCTACACTCTCATTGCACGTCAGACAGTGGAAGGTATCTTCTATCTATTGGAAGCAAAAAATAAATAATACCTAAATATATATCATTATTTTTCCCGACTGCGTCAGAAGGAGGGTAATGTTTTTTGAGCGTATGTATGTACGTATGTTTGTTTATATGTACGTATGTCCATTTCTTTGTCACGCGCTGCAGCCCAAACGGATTGAGTTTGCAGAATGACACAGGTTATATAATTTAAAAAAAATGGAGTCTACACATGGGAAAAAAGGGGGAGGACGACTTTTTATTATTGCGGCAATATGGGTATCAAATGAAAGCTAGTAAATAGAACATTTTGAATATACACATATTATAATACTTTATCTTGACTTTTTTGTCGAAAACTCATATAAAGCGTTAATTAAGATATATTATTGTGACCAAAAAAACATACAAACATACATACATACATACGCTCGAAAAACATTACCCTCCTTCTGGCGGTCGGGTACTAACCAAATTAAATGGTAATTTTATACAGATACTCTAGAACGGTATTTCCCAACCTTCTTTTTTGCCATACCCCTCTTTAGCATTTCTAAATTTGTATGCCCACATACATATTTTTTGATTGCAACAAGACCCGACTGCGTCAGAAGGAGGGTCTTGCTCAAAAACACTAGCTTTTACATTACAACCCACAACGAAAGTGTTAAAGTCGTGTAGAGTCCGTTTTTAAATCCCCTCCCTCTCTCCTATCAAATAGCCTATGGCGTTGGCCCCACGTTGGGAAACACTGCTCTAGAAGATTTAACTTACCTTACGATAAACTAAGTTATCAGTATATCTGACTTTACATTTGATTAATTTAATGATGTGTTCCGATTCTTTCTTGTGAACAACTTTATCTTCAAATTCACAATCGCATATGATGCAATTATTGTCACTTAGGCCTTGCCATGAGTCTTCAGCTATCGCAACATTGTCCAAAACAACCACAAAATCACCCTTTCGTTCTATCCTTTTCGATTTTTTAAATTCTACATGGTTTTTCTCCTTTACGTGTAAGCCTACTTTTGAAAGTGTGGACAGCAAAACATTGCAGAATTCGCAAAAGTACCATTTTTTAATCTGAAACAAGTTTAAACATGTCCATTTAATGTTCCACTTTAAAGTAGGGCTCTTGGAGGTCGGAGTCCTGGTACTATTGTACCTTACAGCAGTGAAGCTAATATACATCAAATGTAGGTTTGAAACTATTCGAATTATATTTATATTTTGTCTTTTTTATCATATTAAAGCAGCAAATAAGCATTCAGTCCACCTATAAGCACCATCATATAAAACAGTGGTTATATTTGAAGTGACAGGTGCGTTACTACTCCCGAGGACTAAGATGGTCGCCTCATATATAAATGAGCCGGCAACAACACTTTGGAAGAACGACGAAACGAGACGAAACGCAAGAACTGCTCCACGCTAGAAATAGGTGTGGCGGTGGTGCCTCCCCAGTCGAACTACACTGGTTCAACTTGGTACAAATAATAACTATAAGAGATAGAGTTACCTTTCTGATGCGATCATCTTTATATTTGTCCACATAGTCAGTACTCTCCAATCTTTTTCTATGGTCCGGCTTGATAATGTGAGCTGCAATTTCGTGTTCACTTCTTATGTAGTTCTCACATACAAGACAGAAATGGTCGACTTCGCCCGTCAGGATGGCTTCCTTGCTAAACGCCGGAGCCATACTAACTGTCAAAAACAAGGGAATAAACAATTTAAATAACCAATTCCAAGTACGAAAGAACTGAAGATCAAACAGCTGAATTCATTTTTTAATCATTGAGACAAGACGTAGCAACCTTGGGGGCTGTCCATTAATCACGTGAGGCTCGAAAGGGGCGGAACAGGGGTTCTATCTGAAGTCGATCACAGATGCGCTGCTCCTCTGAACTCCTGAAGACTAAGACGGTCGCATCATATATAAGTGAGCCGGCAACGACACCCTTCCACCGAAACGCAAGATCTATTTCACGCTAGAAATAGGTATGGCGGTGGTACTTTTCCGGTAACTTACCTTACATTTGACTAAACATGAGGATTGTTGGGAAAGATACGCTACACATCCACAATTAATTTAACACTGAAATAGATATTATTGCTCAGTCCCAAATTGCTCAGCTATATATGCTGCTTCGTGTATTATTGATATATTAAAGTTGTAATCGAAAAATGTGTACATAAATAAAGCTTTATCGATAAAACACTCAATCAAGTTACCTTTCAAACAAAACATGAAGTGAAAACATGAATACTTTACAATACTTATACTATAGGTACATATATTTATATACAGAAAAATCGGTTACGGTAACAGTGTCGCGAGTTCAACGGTTTTTCCATCTCAAAAAATGCTTAAAGAAGTCTTCACTTCCGAAATTAACACAATTATTTTAACTTATCCGTTTAAAAGCAATCAATGGCGGCCTAATGCAACTTTAAAGATGGAGCGAGTAATGACGGTCTCATTAGAACATTTCTAAGGTCCGCCATAAGTAAATGTAGTAAAGTATGGTGGTCCCTAGAAATGTAAATTATCTTTGATCCCGTCTATCCAATATGATGACCAAAAAATAAATCGCCAAATCTCAATATTCAGCCACCTTAAATGTACCACCAGATTGAGAAAGTTGAGTTTCAAAGACTTTTCCTACAGAAAATATAAAACAAATTTTGGCGCCATTAAGAACATGCTTGTGGCGCCCTCTTGAACTTGGCGCCAGGAGCGGCCGCTCCGTTCACTCCAGTTCGCTCTGTGAGCAACAAATGCAATAATGTCACTGTCAGTTTTATATACACATCAAACTTAAAGCCTTAAATAGGTTTAAAATCTTTAAATTTATAATTACTGCCTCATTAAGAGTGCAGAGAAGCAATTTTTTTAGATTAGCAAAATTTTATCAACTACTTTCTTTATAGTCTTTAAAAGATCCATAAATTAAAAAACATAGGTATATGTTAAATGTCCTTGCAAGGCTATAAAAGACAGATCATTAGAACAAGAAAAAAATTTACATCCCACCAAAAACATTCTGTAAAAAAACTAACCAAATCTCGATGGATCTGCTTGTTTATCTCCAAAAAGTAATGAAATCTAGACAAGTCTTGCAAAGTCTAAGGTTCCTTACTGTGATTTCTTTATTATTATAGTTAATGTTGTGTGACTTGGCCGTCGACTTGTACCCACTAACATATAAAGAATGTTGAGTCTTAAGTCCAGTAAATGTTGAGGCTCAATATGTGGACAATAGTGGGACAAGGTGGGGCACTGCCATGCCCCCAGATTAATATAAAATTTCATTTTTCATTCAATTTCAGTATTCTAATAAAAAAATATATTTTATGAGTCTTAAAACTCAACCAAAATCTTCAGATTAAACCCCAGCAAAACATAACATAATATGTGAAATGCAATTTATTTACAAGAAATTAATTTTAGATAGTTTGACACACACTTTCTAATAGTAAAGTCAAGGGTTAAAAGTGATAAAATAGCATACTAAATAATAGCGTACATAATAAAAAAAGCATCACTTATCGGTCTATGCTGTCTATGGAAATGTGTTATCAACATTAAGTTCCTAATAGAATTATCACAAATACTACTTACTACTTATGAATACTAATTTGTAACACTAATCAAAAATTCACTTCCCTTATCACACATTGCTAACCAGACTACAAAAGATCTTAACATTAATGTTATAAAACAGAAATATATTCGACAGAGGTGCTTCCAGAGTCGAAACACAAAGTTAAATAATGCAGAATCGCATGGAGCGGAAGACCATGGTAAACAGGGCTGTTCCTAATGGTCATGACCCTCAGTCAGGAGGATTTGACTTAGAACTTTTAAAGTTTACATGCAATGTTCATAAACTGTGTCCAAACTTAACAGCTTCATTTGAATAATTGTTTCATACAAGAAGGGCACAAGGACACTTATTTAAAAAAAGCAATCAGACAAACTATATTATCGATGATTATTCTTACCTGATTTCTCAGTTTTATTAACTTAAGAACTTTATTCTTAAAACAGAATTACAAATAATTATATAGGGAACTTATTAATCCTTTGTATCAAAATATACATTTACATTATTCAATGACCTGCTATTATTGCATCTTTCTAAAAAATCATAACATGATGCACAACGTAGGTAGATTTATAAAATAATGATTAACAACGCAGGCAAATTACCTGGATGGCAATAATCAGATATAGAAATGATAAGTATTAGAATTTTGTTTACATACTTTTTGTATTATATGAGGGACAATGGATTTACAGCAGCATTAAGCCCTGTTCTATTGTTGTTTAAAGGGTGTGATAAGGTAGAAATACTTTTCCAAAGTTCTCAAGAATAGTAATGCACCCAAGGTAAAGAGATCTTAAGACTTAAGAGAGACACCTCAGGTAAGAGTGATGGCATAAGCATATACCCTACAAAGCATAGTCGAGAACGAAATATTCTTCAAACAGATAGCTCTACACCCATTTTTGGAGTAGATTAAAGGAAAAAGAAACTTAAAATGTTGATACAATATGTCTAAATTGTTATAGAAATCATAAATATTGGTAAATAAAACAATCAAAGAATACGATAAGAAATTTAAAAAAGTATATAAATATTTTTTAACAAAAACAATTATGTTTCCAAAAACGGTGGTACTCACGCTAACGTCACTGCACGAAGCCACGAACTAAAAATACTGAACATTTTCCTTGTACTGTTATAATTTATCAAGTATTCATTAAATAATACTTGATATAAGTGCACAAACATGCCTATTACTAATATTTAAGGAATATTAATCAAGCATCATTAATAAGTTTTTAAATGACAAAGCATCATTAAAGTACATAATAACTTTTTAAATGATAATTATGCTTACATAGAAATGTTAATGTTATTATAAACAAGTTTAAAATTGTTTGCTTTTATCAATAATAATAAAATTAATGAACTAAACAATTATTGCATTATAATATGCTGCAGATAGTAGGTGTAATCGTAAATACTCGAGGAAACAACTGGCCGTTAGTCACTAAGTACATACTTAAAACTTAGCAAGATGTATATTCTTTTTGAATTACTTTATAGTTATAATTTCAACGGAATGAACAAGAATTTGCATACTGAGTTAATGTCGACATTTCACAGAATTTAATATTCCCCGAAACTCGAACTTAGTGTTACCATCAGTTCTTCCAGATCGTAATTATAAAATTACAGAATTGTTTATTTAAATCTACAATATATTTAAATACTTTGTAATAAATTACAGTAAAGACATTTAAAGGGAAATTTTGGTCGACAAAAAACAAAGACCACCTTGATCTAATTTCAAAATAAAACTTTACTGTTTACTGCAATAAATCATTACAGTACATACTATATAGTAAAAAAGTTAAAAATACAGTAGATCTACTCAGTGGCGTAGCGTGAGCTTACGCCGCCCGGAGCGGAATTTGATAAATTATTTATTTTTTACAGTATTTTTTTATTTATTCAATATAATAAGACAGCATGTGATGTTTATAAACATTCCTCGATCAAATATACTTTTGAATTTTTATTTTAGCTATTTAACACTAAACTCAATTACTAACTTACCTTTGTAACAAAAAAGCGCTTTCAGATATACTGTAATTACAGTAAACCTACTGTATTTTTAACTATCTTAATTGTATACTGTAGTGATTAAAATATCTACAGCACGTCAATGTTTTATATACATATATATAAATGAGTGTGTGTATATATAATCGTAAAATATGCATTTGATTTGTGATGTTCTTTAGAAAAGATGTTTTGCATGAGCCCAAGGTTTCTGAGTTGGTACGACCAATTTTCGACAGGTGGCGCCAATGTCATTTCAATGAATTTCATATAATTTTTTTGTAGCAACGCGCATAGGGTACTTGTTTTAAATCGTGTGTAAAATAAACGGCAAACAAACGAAAGTAGAAAGTTATAATTAAATATATTTAATGATACAATTTATTTCCAATTTGACTAAGGAATAGAATAGGCACACGCTGCCGACGGCGATTACTTCATTTGGCGTCCGTTATTTTTTGTCGTCAAATTGCAGACATATTTTTGTTAAAGATTATGTTCTTTTCTTCTTTCTGGTCGACGTAAATTTCTCTAGGGACCGAGCGCGTGTATACCTAAGTCGTTAGTAAATGAATGATGACTAATTTCATATAAATTATCTTATTACATGCTAGCTGTGCCACACGGAGTTTCACCCGCATTTATTAGAAAACAATCTATTTAAAAGAATCAAACATAGCATGATATTATATAGCCTAAAGCCTTCCACGATAAATTTACTATTCAACTCAAAAATATTTTTTTAATTCGAACCAGTAGTTGCGGAGATTAGCGCGTTCAACCAAACTCTACTGCTTTATAATATTAGTATAAAAGTATATATGACAAAGTGTACTGAAGAAGCTAAGAAACCGTCCGCCCGTTGGTAAGTGGTCACCACCGTCAATGGACATCTGTTAGCAACTTCATACAGAACAGGTTTTTTATCTGAAGTACATCACAGTTCTACTACTCCCAAGGACTAAGATGGTTGCCTAATCAAAGTGAGCCAGCAACTACTCATTTACAGAAATGCAAGAATTGCTAAATCGTAAATACATTTCACAAACAGCAACAAATTAGGGTTGTTGGATAGACACAAAAAAATAAGACAAATTAATTAATTTTTATTTATGCACTAAACATTTTATTTGAAAGAAAGATGTAACTTACTTGTACAAATTTTGATATACATTTCTCTTGGTAAAATATTCCACAATGTTTTCATATTTTTCAGCTTTAAATTTTGGTGTTATAGTTACGTGAATTATAAAACACAAATATTATACAAGCCGATCAAGCTAACTAGGCGAATGTTAAATGTGACGTCACTCACAAGCTTGCGAATACTGATGACAAAAAAAAATAGCTTAATATGATAATGATTTTTTTGTGAAATGTTGATTTCAATTAAATGTAAATTTTCTGTCTTAACTATTTATACTTAAACAGCGCTTTTTTACTTATTTTGATTATCATTGTAACAAAATCTAATGTACAAAAATTATGTTTCGCCTATTCATTTTATTAATAGACTAGCTGAACCCGCGGTTTCACCCGCGTTTAAAAAAAAAGTAATGTGACATACATATAACCGAACGTTTTTCGACT
>DWNE01010821.1:0-10139 GCA_018249875.1 Cecropterus toxeus
CTTGCCGCCGCCCGCGCCCGCCGCGCCGCCCGCCGCGCCGCGCGCGCGAGCCGCCTTGCCGCGCTGCCCGCTCGACGCTGCCCGACAAACCACCGCCTCTATTTATTGCACGTTAAATCAAACTTTAGTAGAGTACTGGCCGGACATACATGAATACTAAGATAAACAAACATGTATAAAATATATAGTGAAAACGGGTATGAGTCTAATTATTACCCATGGCAAAATCAGACAACCGGGTTACACCTGTCCCATATAACTCGGATTTCACCAATGGTAAAAATCAGATTTATATCCGCTTTCACTAGGGGCATTTCATATATCGCTAATTATATATAGCTAATCATCACGAATGATAGTCTCGGCGTAATACAGAATTTTCGTCATTATTCCTGTATATTCCTGTTTTTTTTTTCATAACCGTTGTCATAACCGTATTATAAGAAATGTTTAAAAAAAAAATAAAAAAATAATTAGGTTATTTTAGTTGCAGTTTTTGATAGTCGTATTATTTCGCATGTTATGCGGCGAATTGTTTAATTAAAATGAGACACTGCGAAATACGTGTTCGGGCGAAGCCAAACGAGCACGCGCCATTGACGCCGTACAAGGCGAGTCGTGTAATTGATGTTATGTCTGCTTCACATAGCGATGCTAAATGTAGCCTTTGATGAAACGCCTAGTTCTTTACGCACGAGTCGAATTTAATGACGACACCGGCATGGCGTTAAATGCTCGTCTGGCTTCAACCTTACGTTACATGGAGAAAATTTGAAGTAGAATAGTTCCGAGAAATGATATCCATACAATTAAAATTAGTGACCGATCAAAGTTTCAATTTTGACCGAAAATCGGTCGAACCTTTTGGCCTAAACATATGTTAGTGAACTTGGTGTTGCATTTCGTCTAATTGATTTTTAAAACGCAGTATTATGACGCATATCAAACGCATTTAATAAGAAACATAAATGTTACCCGTTAAGTCTTCCATAATAACTATCAATCGCAAAATTTCATGTAATTGCATACATTTTTAAGTCAAAAAGTTTCGTTCTCAGCCGAAATTAAGTTAGAAACCGAACGTTCGGTCTGGTTTTGTCTGAAAAACTGGTCTTCGGCCGGTCACTAATTAATAAAGACATTGAAGATATTAAGAGAGACGTAAATAGCGTATAACCAGACATTTCCAAAAAAAAATACATATTTAGTACATTAAGTGCGAATCTCTTAACAAAATTGCTTTCTATTTGTTCATAAACATATCTCAATTCAGATCAACTTCCGTGAGCGTATTGTGCCGCGAGGCTATTTGAGGGTTGGGTATTTTAGGGCGTGACAATGTCACAAATATAATTATGGAAAGTGCATCTACTGAAATATAATGTAAATAATCAAGCAATCTTACCTAGGTTCTCTGCAATGTTGTTGGCTTTAGCGCCATACGCGGTGACCGCGTTTGCCTTGGGGGGTATGCCGCTATTGTTTGTGATTTGTTTCTTCTGCTTGTCCTTCATTTTCTTCTTGGCTTTCTTCTTATTATTGGACTCTTCGACTAGTTTCCTCATCTTTTCTTGTAACGCTAAGAGCTCCTTCTCAAGCAATTTCACAGCTTTATTTCTTTCTTCCTCAGAATCATCCGACTCCGAATCGGATTCAGATCCTGATTCTGAACTAGACGCTGAACTTCCTTTATCTATATGTGGCGCTCCCAAGTGCACAGGTTCATCAGGAATCTTTGCATATCTGTAATAATGGATTATTTGTTATAACTATCAGTAAAAAGTACAAAAAACTCATAGCATTAATTACATATCTGTATTAAAAATTGTTTCTCACCTCATCTCGAAAACGTCTTGTAATTTTCGTGCCATCGCGACAACATCATGATCCGGAGGATTATACTTATAGCAATTTGTAAATATTAAACGGACATCAGCAGCAAACTCAGCAGCGCTCTTGTAGGCTCTTGTGTCCATCTTATTTTTTACAGTTCCAAGATCCATGGGTTTCTTAATAATATCAAAATAATCATGTAATCCAAGCAATTCAGCATCTACTGGTTTGTAAAATGGCCACGCATAACCCTGTCAAATGTAATTTACTTTAACAAATTTTGTCCTATTCTATGCTACAATTTTCTGTATATGTGGATACACTTGCGAAATCTAAACTAACTTCCGTTAAAAATGATTAGATGTTGACTGAAAATGTAGTTTATTGAAGTTGTTATATCCACATAACTTTGAAAAAGAACATTTAAGATATACCCAAAAGTAGGTAAAATATTAGTTTGAACAGACTTATTTTATTACTGTTGCATTACATTAAGCTTTTCTATCTACACATCATTTTATTTCTCTAAAACAAAAGACTTTAAATAATATTATTTGTGTCACAAACAATGACTATACTTACTGAATGTTTCTTAGAGAATAGTTCCTTTAATATTTCATTACAACTCTTTAGAGCATCGGATAATTTTTCTTTGCCCTTGGCCAGTTGAGGAGTCATGACCGAGTGGTGCGACGCACCAGCGCCGGCCACTCCGGGAGACAATCCGCCCATTTTGAAGCTATCGTCCCCAACTCTTCCAACCTGTTTACGAATTTTATTTTTTGTCAGATGTTGATAGTAGTATATATCAAAGTGGGTGTTAACGCCCTATTGTGGTCAAAGGAGGCCTACGCGTGGGCGGTGAAGCTTTTCAGAAGATTCCTTTGTGTTTTACTAAGTAGAACGGATACGACGTAAGCGACGTCACCTTATCCTATTGTTTAATTGTTATATTTTTTCTCCGCCCTTTGGACAGCGCTAGAAAAAACTGATTCTAAAAGTGGGCGATACTTCTCCTATGGTATAAGTTAGAGAATCTCTGTTTTATATCAAAAAGCCACAAAATCAACATATCCGAGATAGATAGGAGTCTATTTATCTTTGTTTGTAGTTTATAACAATGTACATAATGTAAATAAATAGTTGCTTACCTTTTTTTGCCTTCCACTTTCTCTCCTAGTAGAAATTTTCGCTGGCTTGGGCCCACTCTGCTGGTCAATCGTAGGGGTCGTATAACCTCCTTCAAATGAGCTGCCCATTGGAGTGGTCGTATCAGCTTTTCTTTTGACTCCCTTTTTTACCTACATAGGAAATTCACATTAATAAAGTTGACTCTTAAATTATATTTCACAAATCAGTATCATCAAAACAAATTAAGATATTGAACCTTAGCGGGCTGGGTCTGAGAGAGAGGAACTGCCGGTATAGAGGAAACCGGCGTAGCTGCAGTCTGCGGCACATGGAAACTTGACGGTTGACTCGCAACCTGCAATGAGTAAGTACGATGAGCCTTGGTCGAAAATACACAAAAGTCAGTAATATAGATGAAGCATAACTAAAAAATATATGGATCCAACTATCGCACACTGTGAAATTAGAGTTTTCAATCTCGTCATTTCTGCGACACTTGCTATTGGATCATGAAGCGTAAAAAACGTATAAGCAATAGTGACTGACACACATATCATTACGATATTTCGTGCTTTCCACCTCGTTGTGTCTACGACACTTACTGTTATACATATCGTTAAGTGTAAATAGTATAAGCATAATGCGTGCCTGCTGCGGCAGTCCCGTGTGCGTGGCGGGCGGCGTGACGGAGGGCGCCGAGAGCGTCGGCGTCGTGGTGGTGTTGGTGGAGCCCACGAAGGCGGGCAGCGGCGCGGGCAGCGCCTTCACGGGCGCGGCGCGCGGCGTCAGCGCGGGGGCGGCCGGCGTCGGCGCGGCAGCGCTCGCGGCGCCCGTCGACGTGCCCGTTCGCTTCTTAACGGCGCTCTTCCCGCTGTTCGACGGCACGTCCATCTCCTTCTCCTCCTTGTCCATTTGCGCTATCTGCAAGTTACGACGTTCGTCAACGGACGATTCTTTTTCCTAGTTAATTTTGCACATGGAATGTTGATTTTTTGGACCAAACGTAATATTTGTAATCGATACTAAACAATGAATAGAACTTAGATATTGGCTGTAATTAAATATTTTCATTTTATTGCGGTCACAATCTAAGATCTGCTACTTTTCATAGCATCATGGTTTCTCCTCGTTTTAAAGACTAAATTTCTGAGCGTCGGAAACATTAATGAAAATGGATTGTTCAAACATATATTTGAATAGACCTCAACATAGATATTCTCAAGGAAGAATCGCCAAACCTATTTCACTTAATGTTACTTATGCTTACCCGATTCAGGAACAATTTTTCTAAGGTTTGCGCCATGACTACGACATCCTCGCCGGGCTTATTATACACATAGCAATTTGTAAACATGGTATTGAAGTCTTGAATGCATTCTTGAGCGGAATAATAATAGTTGGACTCGAGGCGCTTCTTGATTGTGCCCAAATCCATAGGTTTCTTGATTATTTTATGGTAGTCCTAAAAGTATTCATACTTTAAGCATATATCATATTTTTAATGCAATGATAGTAATACAGATAAGTAAATACATACAGGTAGGTTTAATTTTTTTGCATCCACAGGTTGATGAAAAGGCCATGCGAATTTATGTTTCCACACAGCCTTGATGACATTCTTTTGGAGGAACTGTAATTGATTTGTGACTCGCCCTTGTCGGCGCGCTGTTTCTTCCGGCGGCGCGCCATTGACAGGTTCTGCCGTAGGCTGTGTATGGTAAATATAGCTTAACTTTACAACGACATTCAATATGTAGAAAACGAAACATTACTGTATCTATGAAACTGACTTAATATTTCAGAGTAAATAATTCAGAAATTAAACTTTGTGGTTGTGATAAAAGTAAAAGTATTAAAGTAACAAAAATACTTACAGTACTCGTTGTTGCAAGAGGGTCAACTGCCTGCTGCATTGTGCTAGAGTCTGCAATCTACCTACCAAAATGACACAACTACTATAGTATGGGTGTATTAAAAAAACAAAAACAGACAATATAATTTACACATACTATAATATTACTACATACATAATTATCTTGGTGTTTTGGTTTGGAATAATTAACTACTTAGGCTCACCTCAATTGTAACAAGAGGTTCATCCAATTTCTGACTAAGAGGCATCAGCTAAATCCTCTTATAACATTAAACCATTCTATCATAATAAATATGTATCGGTGCTTGTGCACCTAATAGCATCGTACTTCATTCATTTATCACGAAGACAACCCTCCTGAAATAAAATATTTGAAAAATGAAAATTGTACTTATATTCACTGTAAAAAGGGCTAATACAAAAAATAGTAAAAATTATGACTACAATACAGGCAAATTTTGATCATGTTAAAAAATTGGCATTATTATATGCCATGCTTTGTAAATGTTAGAAATATATGATGTCCCTAACTTTAAAAAAATATACTCTAAGGCTCAACAACATTAGCCCAATATTAGTAACATGACATAATATTATGAAACATACCATGCATGTAGATGCAGGGCAGAGTTATTTCTCCGGGGAGAGCTGAAGATGAATCCACGCTGCGGAATTTCCAAGCCTGTAAAATATATTTGTATAAACTATTGAAACTTTACTTAAAAACTAGATACTTCTATAAGATGCAATTTTAACAATAATTAAGACATTGAAAAGGTGACATATCTATAAACAGACCTTTTCAACATTATGGGACCAATTATGGCAGGAGTGCCCTTAAAGAATAAAATAAAATTATTAAATATGTTACAGTTACAGGATGACAGTATAGGTAAGATAATTTCAAAATTCATATTAAAAAGATAATCTACTGTCTTTCGGGAAATTAAAATTGTTAATCCAATCTTATAATTTTTGTGCTCCAGATTATGATTATTGGATTACAGTTTTATATATATGTATTGATGTTAACATAGGGAAATGCACTCCAATGATAATAAAAACAGGTAATAAAGAAAACCTTATAGGCCTATAAGAATAATCTGAACATGTAACATGTTTGTTATAAAAAAAAAACATTAATCATGTTTAAATATAAGATACTAAAATTACTAATTATGACTGTCTACAATGATGTTTATTTGTTAAAAACAAATAAATTAATGATGTATGTGTGAAGCAACCATTATTTTGACAAGCACACCACTACAAATATTTACCAATCACAATATAAATTGTAGAGTAAAATTCAAATTTTAGCTTAATTACAGAATTTTTAATTATGACAATTATGTCATGTTTTTGTACCTTAGTTTTACTGTTATGTATGAATTTCATTTTAGATTTTTTTCATTTAGAAAATCATTGTATCTTTTTTTTTATAATGTCACTAAAGCTTGTTGATAGCTACCTAAAGAAATCTGCTTGACAAACATGAGTGCAAAAAGAGCTAACCTATTTGGTATTGTGTTATATTGAAATACACAGTACATTAATATATCACTTTCTATATTATTTCATATTTATTGATATATAAAGAATTGTTTATGAGTAAAATAATTGAATTGTGTTTGATAACAAGTAGCTCTATACAACTTCAAGCAAATTTAACTAAGTGATAAATGTTGACACTTTACTGTCAAGTCTGCGATGCTATCAATTATATTGAATTTAGTGTGTGTTTTCCTTAATTCTAAGACATAATGATCTAGAAACTTAACCGGTGTGCAACCCTTTTCAGAATTTTCACTACACACCTCATATTCACATTACTTGCTTAGTTCTATCAGAATGTTTCGAAATAAAAATTTAACTTATTTTTTATAACAGATCTAAACTAAAAATTTCTTGAAAATAAGATAATTGGATTACCTAGTGAAACATACTACCACTACAATTCCAAAATTAAAGCAAATAATGTTAATTATATGTTAAATAAGTCAAAATATATGAAATAATTTTGAATAAGTGGTGTTCTTCCCATTTCATATTCAATAGTAATGAAAATATGTTTGATACAAGACCTATCCGATGTATCAAAAATACTCAAAAAAATGTTTTATAAGGCGAACTCCTCACATAATACTAGTGCATTATTATGACATTATCAAGGTTAGTGGTCCAGTTAAGTCGACCAAGAGGTAATATTGTATATAAATAAGAAACACTTAAAAATTCACCTTGTTTCAACAATTTGTTTATTTGGTATCAGAATATTCTATAAATTTAAGTGTTTAAGGTTTGAAATAACCTGCTTAACAAAGGTTTTAGTAAGATATGATGTGTTTAAAACTTTGTATTTAATATTACAACTGCATGTATGCAAAACTTAATACTTGAATAAAGTAAATGCAAGTTTTGCCAAATTTTATGTAGTAGAAGCTCTTATTATTTACTTAAACGGACAAACCACCCAAATCGAGATTTATCATTAGATTTAATTCAGAAATGTATTATTGCATCACAATTTGTTATTATCAAATATAATAAACATTGCATCACAATTTGTCACTAAATATACTTTTCATTGATGTTTGTATGTGGATGAGCTTAAGGAGTATTGAGTTTGTCATCATAAGTAAATACATTATAAGCATCAGTTTATTTTTTCTGTTCAGCATTTGTATTTTTTTCATATGGCCCTTATCATGCTATATAGGCACTAATGCATACTTTAAGTATAGATAAATTTTACCAACAATAAATAAAATAATACTTCTCATGGAATGATTTTATTTAAATTTTCATCTGAATTATACTATTATGACTGTAACATAGATGTTATACCTATTTTAGGTAACAAGTTACTGCTTCTGAGTTACCTTTCATGCAACATGCATGTTTCAACAGTTTACCAATAGCATGCACAACATTATTTAAAACTATTGAATTTATAGCCCAATAATAAACTTGATTGTATCAATCATTATATATGTATTGCATATTACATACATTAGTATTAGGGAAGCACTTTTGAACCAAAACAAACAACATGAAACAAATAACTTGGCTGACTCAGTCTGTTTAATTATGACAAAGGAGAACGTCTTTTGAGATCTAGAATATTCCTTGACCCTACTTTAATGAACTGGAAACGAGGGTTATGAGGGTGAGTAATGGAATAAAAAGTTGTAAAATCTGCAAAATTTGTATATTTTCACATAAATTAGAGTTGTATCGCGAATATTACATTGCGTTTTTTTCCAATTTAACATGAAATTACCTATCCACAATAAAATAGTAAATCCTATTTGGGCGTACAGATAAACTACTTGAATGCAAATCAAACCTTATGCAAATACAAAACAATGATTACTTATTGATATTCTTATAAGCCAGTGAAAGAATTCATAAGCTTGTGTAAAGAAATGGGTGAAAATTACTTATATAGAGGCCAAGAACAAAATGTTGAAATATTGCTCAATAGTCGAGTCATGCACTGTCTACTTTTATACATAACTTAGTCCTAACAAAAAACCAACGATATAGCATAAAATTATAACAATATACTTCTGTTGTAAGCTAAAAATTAGGAAAAAAGACTTACGAAGATATATTAACGCCAATATGGCGGATGAACTAAAAATACGATGTTGGAGTTACTCCTGCAACAGCAAATTCTATGGATTTGCTCGACTTTATAAAACACTCCACATATAACAAAGTTCATAGTCATTAAATACTCCTATAAATTCATTGTCTATCAGGAACAAAAACCACTGTATTTTTTATACAACAAAGAATAGCACAACACGAACTCTCTTCGAGTTACCGCGAGCTTCAGACATGGCCGCCAAGCGTAAAGCGAGTGATGAGCGTCTCTAGTCATACCTAAAAATCATATTGCACTTATTTATTCTGAAAAAGGAAATAATACAAGAATATCATGGGAAAACGTGTGAAATAAATAAATTTTCAATTTTTGTGAAGTGATGACATAGATTTACATAGTTATCATAGGATTCAGTTTACGGTAAAGTCGTATTCAACTTGCATTGAATTACGAAATACGAAATCAACCAACACAATCACACCAACATAGCGGCGGTCGAAATCCAAGATGTTGCTATATATAAAATCTTATTTAGGCGGTAAAAATATTTAAACATATTTTGCATTACTTTTTGTATAGAAATAAGTACATTAGTTATTTTGTTTATTTTTGAAATATCAAAATATGGTAAGAACAGGTTTTTAACAATTGCATGACATCTCAAAATTAAATACAACATTTGAAGAAACGCCGGTTATGAGTAATCAATATTTTATTTAACAATAATGGTTGCATTGTAAGTTCTCGTCGTGATGCTTGACAGTTGTTCGCACGATGTGCTTATACTTCTTATCGAAATCGAGAAAATCAAAGGATAGATAGATCTGTAGACTACTAGACTGTAAACGCACGCGAAGTTTACATCGCACTCTCTCTTACTCTTCTTATTTTACTCTTTTCATTATTACATTTGTTTGATTTTGTTAAACTGAAAAAAATGAGAAATAAACACAATTTGGATTTTTTGATTCAAAATATTTTTTCACTATACTATAGAACAAATTATCGCGTATTTTATTTAAATACGCCAAATATTAATTCATACCATACATTATCATAAGCGATATGCCGGATATCCTTATCTTCGGTTAAAGAGAACTGCAAGTGCCAAGTACTGGAACTACGGACTGCAACTCTGCAAGAGAAAGTTCTGTAACTTCTGTATCTGTATATTCTGCATTCGTTACTTTTTTGGCGGATGTCAAACGGATCTTTTATACCTTATATTACTTTTATTAATTATATAAATAGAATTATAAACGTATATAGGTGATTAAATAACCATTAAATACTATTAAATTGCATTTTAAATAGTATTTTTGGAATCTCATATTTGCTTCATCATAATATGATTTCTGTGTGCCCTCAGAACAAAATTAAGCTTTCTTAAAACAATCATACTCATTTGATACCAATGATCCGTATTTGTATCCATAACCGTAGATTTGTTATTATTTTAACGATCCGGCTCATCATCTCTAAATTCATAAGGTCAGAATAGCTCAGAATTTCTACATATATAGCCAGGTTGTAGAACCAATTTAGTTCGACCGGGGAAGTACCACTGCCACACCTATTTCTAGCGTGAAGCAGTTCTTGCGTTTCGGTAGAGGGGTGTGGTTGCCGGCTCACTTTTATATGAGGCGACCATCTCAGTCCTCGGGAGTAGCAACGCATCTGTGGTCGACT
>DWNE01010822.1:0-10138 GCA_018249875.1 Cecropterus toxeus
TGAATTCATTGAAGAAAAATGTCTGGACTGGGATACAGGGAGAGGAAAAAGGTCCACTTTCATGGGGTATATCCAGTTTTGCCATGAATTCTTATTTCACAGACAGTGAAGCATTGCTGAGGTATGTTGAAAATATATTACATAATTTACTATATTAATTCTCGTTTACAAAAAAAATATTTTCATGTAACCAGGTCATGTTCAAAAAAATTAGAAGAACTTGAAGGTGAACAAAAGAAAAATAAAGATGAAAAGAAAAAGAAAAAAACGAAAATAAAGAAAATTTCTCTTAAAGTGCCAAATGCTGATGAGTTATTAGAACCAGTAAATAAAATAGCTAAGACAAACAAGAAGAAAGGAAAGTAAGTGTATTCTCATCTAAGAACAATATTTAATTTGTATCTCATTAAAACGTTTTTTCTGTAATCAAAGTGAATTAACATATGATTATTTTCACCTTAAAACTAAAAGTAGAAATGTTGATAAATAAAAAGGTTTCTTAACTTTGAAAAAACATGTTACTTGTATAGACACATTTTTTTCAATGCTCCCTATTTTATTCTCATTGTTTTTTTTATGTTGTTTCCATACCAAAAGAGTAAAAAAAAATCAGACGAATTGAGTACCTCCTCCTTTTGAAGTCGGTTAAAAACTAGTCCATGCCCTATTACTGCTGTCGATCTATCTGTCACAGACACTAGACAATAGAATTTTTTACATATGATGACATTTCTGTTGCAGCTTTGATAACAAATAGTAAAATGGGGACTAAAGTAAATATTTATTGTGATCACACATAACAAATGTGATTTTGCCGTTTTTTTATATATAATAATATGGAACCCTTCGTACGCGAGTCCCAGTCACACTTGGACGGTTTTTTTTATAATTCTTTTAGGTCACCTGGCACAATAACATAATTTCTGTGAAAATTTTAAATAAAATAATTGCATTTAATGATAAGAAGGCAGTGTAATGGAAGGAGTTCTCTACTAAAAAGGCCTATAGAAGGTTGATTACAAACACAAAAATATTGTATCAAACAATACAAAATGTGTTATATCAAAAAAGATATAACTAAATATCTATGTAAAATCATCAGAAACTAACATATACTTCTTTGTTTCAGATTAAAACATACAAAATCAGAAAGTGTCCATTACAACAATACGAGTTTTACTGAAATCCCACGAAATACTCAACAGGTTCAAAGAGGGAATCATGGGGATATAAAACAACCAAGATCTAACTTTCGAAAAAGTGCATTTGTAGTCACTGCTGTACAAAACAAAAAATCTACTCCTAAAGTAAATGTAATGTTATCTGAGCATTCAGATTCAGACGATTCCATTCAAGCTAGAAGAAAAAAGGTCAAAAAGAAGGCCAAAAACACAAAAAGCCTGTTACAGAAAACTACTTCCGAGATTAAAATGAGGAATTAATTTGAAATTAATATAGAAATAATTTATATTTATTAAGTGATAACTGTTAATTTTAATGTTAGAATTTAATAATGTAATATGGATCAAATAATAAATTAAGCACCTTTTGGTAGTGAAATTGTATTATTTTTGAATTTTTGAGGTGATGAACATCCTTATGGAACTTGGAGTATAATAACACTCGCACATCCAGGGGGAAATAAAACCTGAAGCCCCCAAAATCTAAACTTTTATTGAGCAGCTAATTTTAAAAATATGAGGGTCCACCCATCCAAAGTCCTATTTTCACAAAAAAAAAGCAAGTTATACATGGAAAACAGAGTTTCTCGCCAGATATTCTCAGTTAAGTTTGTGTTACAATCCAGTAGTAGTAGCCGATTGTAACTGACAAATTGTAAGTGCCCCCAAACGCAAAGACATATAATTTCATTACAATAGTGTAACAAACAAAGTAAGGGACCTGTCCAAGGGAATAGACAGCATCGTCCTTTGAGAAGACCTTTACTTTTTACTTTACTGACCTGGCCCCCCTCCCTAACAGACATCCTAGATCTTTATATTACAATAATTGCACTTAATCCCAATCAAGGTGGTAAAACCAATGTTGTGCAACAGGGGAGGTGCCACCGCCACACCTATTTCTAGCAAGAAGCAGTTCTTGTGTTTCGCTGGAAGTGTGTGGTTGCCGGCTCACTTATATATGAGGCGACCATCTTAATCAATCAATCATCTTAGTCTTATGAAGTTGCTTATAGATGTTCACGGGCGGCAGCAACCACTTACTATCAGGTGGACTGTATACTCGTTTGTTACTTCATTCTTAAAAAAAAAGTTATTGATACTTAAATATTCCTTAATAAAAAGGTTACACAAATCATAATAACTAGTAGCCCCATGGACACAAATAAGCAGTTTTAAATCACCACTCAAAAATCCAAATCAATTAAAAATATTTTACCACTACTCTTTACAACATTAGTATTATTCAAGCACTGTGTTTTAGTTTGGAGAGTGTGATAAGAGAGTTATAAGTAGTATTCCAACTTACTCTGGGCTAGCAACCATGGCCAACTTCAGACAGAAGTGTAGACCAATCTTATCTGGGATTGGTTCCAGATATCCATGGGCACCAGTGACTATTACAATATTATAAATATAGCAAAAATATATATACTATATTTAATGAATTTAAATTACGTGTGTGAATTAAACAAAGATTACGTTACGCGAGATTGATCCCTATATGCGTATAGTTGATCTACAGAACCATCGGTATTTTACAAAAAATTGAATTACGGAATCCTATGAACCATAAACTGATTTGTCTATCAAGTCAGAATCTACCTATAATAAAATTGAAATAATGTTAAGTTTAAAGTGCAGTAAATTATATAGGTGCTTCAAAATATTATATGATCAAATACGATAAACTATAAAGTTAAACAGTATATTTAATGCCGCAGAATGTGACAAAAATAGCTCTAGAATTTAAAGAGTTTGAACTTAAACAAACTTACTATATATCTCGATGTTCGTGACAAGATATTAAATCTTATCAGCAACTTTACAACTTTAATTACGATTAATATATTTTTTTAAAAGGCACTCTATCAAAACATTTGAAACTTTGAAACTATCATTTAAAGTGACATTGACAGTGACACTTTATCTTGTCAAAATAAGGCTTGGTTTTTTTTCCTTAAAATTATTTTATGGCCATGGATCTAAAACCTTTACAGCCAATCTTCATTTATATTGTTTCTATATGTCTTATCCTAATGTATGTTATAACCATATAGAAGATGATGAGATGGGTTTAGCAAAGTGGTAGGGACTTTACTAGCACTTCTTCATGGAGTCTTGGAAGCAACACGAAAAGTCACCTCTCGCTGCATCATATCACTTTCCCTCACGCGTACATTTTATCGAACACTTTATGATATAAATCACACCATTTTTATACATAAAAATACGACTATGCACACGTTTAGAAGAGTAACAATATAAAACGAAACGGCTCTTCCTGCGCTTCCGCCAAAACTCAAGTTTGGTTTGGTTCAAGTTAGTCACCATAAACGAAAAGAACATTTTAGAGGATTTTTGGGGTAATTTAAATAAAAAGATACATAAATGTTTTAATAATAGTATAACGATCTTTAGTTTAATAATTTTTGTTACTGATGTTTTTAAAAAGGTCCTAGCATGCATTATTGAGCCAATTGGTTTGTGTTAAATTAACAGAAGTTGAACAAAATGATGAGGCAACTGGTGTATTAGCTGAAAAGGCCAGTACTCTTAATTCACCAGCTTCTGAAAACTGAAGAGCATTACTTATTCTTAAGCCAGACGATGTATATCCTGGAGTTTGTGGTTCTCCTGTAATTGGATTATAAGTTCCACATCTCGTTTTAGCGAGCAAACATGATGTAACATTTGTATAGAATCTAACGTTGTCGGCATCAAGAGTAATATTAACTCCAGTTCTTGCTTCTCGTGTACACTGCGTTATCTAAAAAAAAATTTGATTTCATTTTGGTGAAAAGAATTATTTATCTATGCCTTTGTCACATGACGATTCGTGACATAAACAATTATTTGATTGCCACACAAACTATGTTGTTTCCGGTAGGTTTTAGAGTAAGTACAAAAACATGCAATTTGGGTTAATTGTCATTATTCTTAATTTGGTGTAATAACGATCTATAGTAACTATTAAAAAAAACACGTGCGTAACAAGTACACATGTCAAAAGTGAAGATTCCTTGTCAAACAAATTTTTAAATCTTATTTCAATTTAATACTAATAAAAAGCTTTAGATTTCCGAGATTTAGAGGGAAGGAAAATGGAAGATATACATAGTAGGAATTAAATTGCAATTAAAATAATTAAAATGTCGAGAAGTGACAATTATTCTGGCATCTCCTCCTCTCACTTTTCATTCTTGTGTAATATATTATCCTGGTGCAATTACGACACATATTTTAAATTCTATTTTAAAAAGTAATACTATCGTCAAGCGTATGAAATACATAGAAAAAGACAAATGTCGGTCGACAAATGTAATTTTAAGGTATATTGATATATTTGTCTCACCTCACAAAAAAATATGAATCATATTAAATGTGAAATGGAACAAATGTATTTCTACTGTTATGAAACGAAATCGACAGTATATTTTTCGTCTCACTCGCACGGTAGTATTAACTATATTTGCATCACGCTCACACTCTCACAGAATCTCTTTTAAAGAATCGTTAACCACCTCCATAGTTATATTGCCCTAGTACATTGGCAATGGATATTTAGGATAAATTTAATAAACGTCCACTATTTTCATGTCGCGTTGCATCTGTAAAAAAATTACCCTTACCCGTGCAAAGAATTTTCACTTCAAAAATTGGAAATACACTATATAACTAATAATATTATATTTGTACGATTTAATTGATTGATAGCGTGTGAAAACGTATAGCGTATCTATATATTACCAAATTTACTGAATTTGTTCTCCTCAAACATCGCACGAAATCACAATATCCCATGTAACAACCAGATGGCTGCACATTTAATGCTGACGTCGATAAGGTCTGTGTAAAAAAAATGTATTACATATTATTATAAATCACAAGTATTCTTTCAAATTGTATATTCTTTCAATTAAATTATTTTACACGTACCATTACTGCAGTAGCGCAACTGGCGTATGATGTATTGGTGAAATATTGAACAGCACAAACACTCAACGCATTTAGTTCTTGTGGTCCCTAAAATATCATTAAATCTTCATTTACTTCACATCTACTTTAAACAATCCATCTTTTCAGCCTAGAGATTTCTACAATCTACAATCTATAAATTATATATAATTAAACTAACTTGACCGTTCTTCCAAACCTAATTAAACATGAGAGTAGCGTACTTGACTTTTTTCGATCGTTTCGTGCAGTGGTCTCTGTCTTACCTATACATCCGTCCCTTTCTAACGATCCGATGGCGCCCTCTCTCAACATAACGGAGGTTTGTAGGTAAGTGCAAGACCTCTTGTGATCATTGGCGTCTTGATTTTCGATCAGTGCAAACGAGGACCCAGAACTGTGCCAGTTATAGTGTTATAATACATATTCATATTGAGGATTTAAATTTAAATTGAATAAAATCTAGCGGTGAGTTATTTAAACCTTTTAACTATCGCTTTATAATGTTCTGAAATCGAGTTATAATACTAACATTATTTTAACACAATTTAAGTGGTATCTAATATTATTATGCATTACTCATTACTTACTGTTTAAAAAATAGTTTTAATCAACGTTTGGAATCTACCCTCCATTATTTAATATTGATATAAGTTTATCTAATTATAGGTAAATTTAATGGTGTTACCATTCGATTGTTAATAACTATTTTCAGTTTTCTCATACTTTTAAGAAAATAGATATGGAGGTATCTAATAATGTCGAACAACCTATACAAAAACCGACACGGAAAAGGAAGGACAAGGAAGATTCCAGCCCTTCGGATTCAGATACAACGTCTAGCTCAGGATCTAGCTCTGCAAGTAGCAGACGGAAACGATCTAGCAAATCAAAAGCAAAAAAACGACGCCGTGACCGTATGTTGGATAAATTATTCAAAGAATTCAGTGAGCTTAAAAAACAAATAAATACGTCTAGTTCTAACAACTCTCACCCACAACATTACAGCAGCTATGATGATAACTGCGACTTTATTAACCTTGATTGCAGTGATGAATTTAACATGCAAGCAGGCACTTCTCCAACGGAGAGACCTGTTGAGCTCTCGTGGGCTTTAGGCACCATAACACAGGAGCCCTCAATACCAGTAGCAGAACCAGCATATGTGCAGCAATTAAACGACATACAAAGATTCAACCAAACCGAATGGAATAATGTCAGATATGCAGATGTACAAAAACAGTATGTGCGTTCGCCCGGCTTCACTGCTTTGCAGGCTAACGACGAATTGAGGCGATATGATCTGCCGCGCTCTGATGCTACGTTGGAGAAAGCATTTGCGGGAGCAACGTACGCACTTCTTAAGCAACGCGAAACTTTACAAAACGAATTCACAAAATTTCTGTCATGGGCTAGTGAACAAGGGGCAGAGCTATCGTACAATACCATATATGATAAAATTAATGATATTTTCACCAACGGTGAATATGTCAAAGTATATAATGACACACTTCAGATGATGTGCGGCCACAGAGCCGAAATTATACAACGAAGGCGAGAGGCTACACTAACTTCTGTGAAGGACGGTTACCATAAATGTGCCTTTCGCAAAATACCCCCGTCTGTCGACAACTTGTTCGATGCTAGCCAATTCAGTGCCTTGGTGGAAAAATTTGGTGGAATGAGAAATGTTTTCTCGCCTATCTATAAGGATCGCAAACCTCCTGCTCCGCAGAACGATCCAGGGCCGTCTTCTTCAATTCTACCTAATAACCGCACGAAAACCAGCCGACCTCAGAACAATAGGAGTAACGCCACAAGAGGTCCATCCAACCGGAATTCCTTTCATAACGGAAAAAGTTTTAGAGGCCAACACAATTACAAGTCCTCAAGAGGACCACAGGCCCGCACCTCCGTATCCCAACGGGATCGAGGTATTCGGCACAGATCACAATATTGACAATCAAAGCCAAAAGTTTGTTGCCGGTCGTCTCATATCTCATTACAAACAATGGCAAAACCTAGGAGCGCCGGCACATATCCTGAACATGATAAGGGGATACCACATACCATTCGAGGCCAAACCACCATTGTATGTAGCCAACCCTCACAGCAGACGGACACAACCCTCACCAGAGATGGACGTAATTGTGACGAAAATGCTCAAGCAAAGGGTACTCGAGGTTGTGGATCCCTCACCCAGTTTCATATCCCCAATATTCTTAAGACCGAAAAGCGACGGCACTTCGCGACCCATATTCAACCTGAAACTCTTAAACAGATATGTTCAACCCGAGAGGTTCAGGCTAATAAACGTACAGCGTGTTCCCGACTTCTTACAACCTTACGACTGGATGGCAAAATTAGACATTCATCAGGCCTATTTTCACCTGCCGGTTGCCTCAGCTCACAGAAGATTCCTCCGAATGGTTTACAAAGACCAATTAATGCAAATGACATGCATGCCCTTCGGGCTCAGTTCAGCGCCAAAAGCATTCGCGACCGTAACAAACTGGATTGGCGAACGACTGCGCAATCAGGGTGTTCGTGTCCTCGTCTACCTAGACGACTTTTTCTTAGTTCACCAAGACTACCAACGCTTAATGGAACATGTCAACTTGGCTATCCATACCTTAAGAAACCTCGGATGGATACTGAATCTAGAAAAGTCTATAACGACACCCAGAAGATCAGTAGAGTTCCTTGGAGTCACATGGGACCCTTGGAAAAACGAGATGTTTCTGCCCCAAAGATCAATGTGCAAATTGAAAACGCATGTCTTAAAGCTCCTACAAAAAAGGAAAGCAAACTTGGTCGAATTACAAAAAGTAGCCGGAATTCTAAATTTTGCCAGCTTTGTGGTTCCCAGGGGACGCCTGAATTATCGCCATTTACAAGAACAATTAAACCTTGCACTAAGATTAAGTCCATTAACGCCTCTACCTCTTTCAAACGAAACCCAGAGAGAGCTCGAGTGGTGGCATCAGCACCACAAGACAAGGTCGAATATACACATACATGCCCGCGTGCATCACTTAGTCACCGATGCGAGCGATATCGGCTGGGGCGCAATGCTGGACAACCAACCACTCTCAGGCCAATGGACTTCGGAAGAACAGCCCTTACATTCCAACCTAAAGGAAATGATCGCAATAATCAAAGTACTTGGCGATCACTGTCAGCTCCTGAAATCCTCAGCGCTTCATATTCAGAGCGACAACCGAACAGTGGTTTCGTATATAAGAAACGAAGGAGGAACCAAGTCCAAAACATTAATGGACTTGACACGCCAGGTGTTTGCCATCCTAGACCGGTTCAAGATTCATGTCTCGATTTATCACATTCCCGGTCAATACAACTGTCATGCAGACAGGCTGTCTCGACAGAAAGTAACACCAGAGTGGCATCTCCTACCGGAAATTACACAGGTAGTGTTTGCAAAATGGGGGATACCCGTGGTGGATCTATTTGCTTCGGAACGAGCTCATGTGGTAAACACGTACGGAACTCTAGACAGGCGGGACAACAGGGCAAGCATATACGATGCACTGAGCATCAATTGGAATTTCAGTCTAGCCTGGATATTCCCTCCACCTTATCTAATACCCAAGGTACTGGCGCACCTCAATCGAGCCCGGGGAGTATATCTTGTCGTAGTCCCACGCTGGGAGAAGGTGTACTGGAGGCCCGATCTGAAGCAACGGTCCCTATCAGCCCCATTCACCCTACAGAATCTCGACCAGGTTCTAGTAGATGTATCCACAGGTCTTCCCCCTCCGAATGTGAAAGAGATGACTCTCGAAATATGGCGATGTGGGGGTGGAATAAACACCTAACTAATTGGACTGAGGATCAAAAGTTATTATTAACAACCAGTTGGCGGCGATCAACTTTGAATACTTATCGTCCCGCATGGAAGCGATGGATTAGGTGGACACAACAAAATAAAGTTGATAAATACAAGCCCTCGGGATCCGATCTGGCACGATTCTTGGCTGACCTACATCAAAAAGAGAAGCTTGCTCTGAATACTATACTAGTTCACAAATCAGCGGTTTCTACTTTCTGTGACCCAAACAACCGGTATAAATTAAGTTCCCACATTCTGGTTAAACAAGTACTCAAAGCTATAAGCTTGGCCAAACCTAAACCCTTAAAACCGCCTATTTGGGATATTGATGTTTTCACGAATCATTTGGCAACAAAAAACCCCGACACCAACAGTTTATATGAAGCGTCATGCCACACCGCATCTATATTGCTCTTATGCTCGGGAAGACGTATTCATGATTTAACTTTATTGAAAATTTCACCCGAAAATTGTGTTATATCAGAACAATATATAATTCTGAAACCAAGTTACGGCTCAAAAACTGATTCTGACACCCATCGTCAATCTAACTGGAAACTTATAAAAAATACATCTAATAAGTCCCTGGACCCCGTTCATTGGATTCGCCTTCTAATACATTTATCGAAACATAGAAGAATATCAACAGCAACAAGTGAATGTCTATTCGTAACTACAGCAGGTCAAGCAAAACCGGCATCAAGTGCGGTTATATCAGGTTGGGTAAAACGATTTTTAAAAGAAGCCAAAATTGATGCAAGCCCCGGAAGCTGTAGATCAGCAGTAGCGTCGAAGAACTGGCTTGAAAACTTCTCTCTACATGACATATTAGCCAGAGGAAATTGGAAGTCTGCAAATACTTTTACAAAATTCTATCAACGAGAAGTCGATCCCTCATCAGAAAATCATAAGGAAACATTGATTACAACTCTATTTGCTCCTAGTGATTAAATTTAATATGTTGTGATTTGTGATAAAAAATCATTGATTGTAAAAGTAAAAACATTATGAAAATATATCATTTATCTTTAGATGTTTTAAAATGGTTTCACTTTGACCTGCTTTATCTAGTCAATCACCTTGGCGTCCTCTCTCACCAGGCGAAAACAAACAAATCTCTCATGTTTAATTAGGTTTGGAAGAACGGTCA
>DWNE01010823.1:0-10138 GCA_018249875.1 Cecropterus toxeus
GCTAATCAAACACAAAACCATTGTAATTGTTTTTTTTTTCTTTTCTTTCTTTTGCCAATTTAAATGTATGTATATGTGTTGCAATATTTATGCGAATAAATGTTTTTTTCTGTTCCTGTTTCTGTTTCATGTTTTATCAGATAGAACCAGTGTTATTCAAACTGGCAGGTACGACTGTCCCAAACATTTCAGGCGTGAAGGAGTTCCTTCAGTGGAATGGTTTGATTGCGAACTCACGCATATATGAGGCGATCACCTTAGTCCTCGGGTGTAGCAACGCATCTGTGATCGACTTCAGATAGAATGTTCTATATAATACTTACAGATGTCAATGGGTGGTTTTACCTACTTACCATAAGGTGGACTGCATAAACCTTTGCTACTTTAATCATATTAAAAAAGGGGTTTAGGTTCCAGACCGCCACGCTAGCTATCATCAAATTGGTAGCCTGTAAGTATAGCAAACCAATACTAAAGACGTCAACCCAAAATCGTGATCTAATGAAAACCATAAGCAAAATGATAATCCCTTTATCCAATTCGACTTTGGCTTTGGCTATAATTCTAACAAAACTCAATTATACCAAGCTCCGGATAAAAATATTACCGCGTAAACTAATTACGGAACTGTAATCTAATAATGAGGCGAGTATTCATTCTGTTTTATTTATGGATTAGTTGAACATGGGCATGTTTTAATGTGGTTTAGTGTTTGAGAACTTCGGAATACAAAATGTATAAAATCATTGTTAACATAGGCCTACGTGACGGAGCGGTCACCATGCCGGTCTGACACGCTTGTGATCTGGGTTCGATCTCCGGTCAGGCAGACATCTGGATAATGAATATATCCATTCTGGGTTTGGCTGTTTGTGTATTCTTCTTAAGATTTCCATGGCATCTGCGACATATTAATATCTTATTATAGGGTTACGAGTGTAGCGTGTAGTGTATGTTGATATGAAACGTCTCTGTAGTTACTGTAGATATGAACTGTCTCTGTAGTATCAGGATCAGATTTAGCTACGTAGGTCATACCTATCGTAAGAGGCAGATAAGGAGATAAGGAATCCAGGATTGTAGGCGGCAAAAGTGAGAGATCGAGTACAGTTGAACTGTCCAGTCAAGGGACTCCGAGAAGGAGGTATTTTTGTGGTAGTCCTCAATTTTCAGACAGTGCTGACAACGGCTGAACCCACCGTTCAGCCGTTGACCTGGGTGGAGCCTAATAGGGCAACGCGCTCAGAGGACTTTGTTTACGCAAACTTCATTTGAAGATACCGGCGTCCTCTTTGTAGCGCTGGGACGGTAACTTGGGTTAGTGCGGTAAAAAATTCACATAAAGGAGAGGACTTCCTTTTTATTTAAAGATAGAAAAGTTTCCAATCCTACTTTGTATTCTAGTATATAAATTAAAATAAGCAGATACGACCTCCCATCGGCTGCCCTGCAAGTTTGTTTAATACTTCAATGTCATTAAAACATCTTTGCAGCCAGACTACGGTGTAAAGTAGTAATTTACAAATATGAGAAGCTGAACACAGTAGTAAACAGTGGAGTGAATATTCCAGTGAACATCGAAGACACGGCGGGTAAATAAATTAAATAATATGAGGGTGAAAAGCGGGTACCAACCACCGATATAGAGAACACTAGAAGCACCCCACAGTCATTTTAAAACGGATTAGGTCCGTTCACACGGAATTCGATGTGAAATACGAGTACCTATAGCAGAATTTTGCGCAGGTTGACTGCAGTGAGTCAAGTAAGAAACGAATTAAACGTAGTGTGAAATGTTAATTTTATAAAAACCAAATATGTTGATTAATAGATATAGGAACATAATTATATTTAATGTTTAATTTTATTAATAAATAATTATATTCAGGCAACGCAATAATTCTCTTCGCGTTTCTTAATTGTAGATATGAGTGTATAGTTACAATTAGTGGAATATTACAAAGTATAACAGTTTTACAGTTTACATTTAGGTAAGTAGCAAATTTCGGTCGGTCTGAATAAATTCAGTTATATATAATAAATAGTTTAGAAATACAACCAGAAGTGTTTTATAGAGATAACCATTATTATTGATATATAGATGTAGCCATTAATTAGTGTCCGATATCAGGTTATTTAGGTTAATATCAGATCTACGTTTCCTTTTGAATTGTATAAAAAAAATATAAAAATAATTTTAGATGCTACTGTATTCCGATTTAAAGTGTTTAGGCAGATATATTTATACGAAGACATTCACTGAGGAAGGAATCGTATTTCATGTATGACCTCTGAAACATGTGTTTTTGTGATGCGATCACTGAAAATGATTAAGATTTGTGAATAACTTATCGAATTCAACAAACTTTTAGTACGCTCAAAATTTGTCCAAGTCCGCTCATACCACTTCTAGGAATTTTGTGAAAACCGAATATGTAACATCGTAAAATTTTGAGAAACGGCGCTTACATTGTAAATAAGCTCTCCCCTAGAGAGTACTTGAACTTAGAAACTCGCAGCGATGACGTAATAGGTGTTTAATTATAGTGTCGTCAGTACATTTTGTAATTAAAGGGTTGGTTTGTAATTATATTTTGGTTACACAGTTGTTAATTGATTAAGTGGATGAAGACAACGATTTGACTGAAATGAGGTCTTAGGTTTGATGTCGAAACACTCTTGGGAAAAGGAAAAATCGGCGTAGTGCGAGTCGGACTTTCGCTTGTAGGGTTCCGTACAAATATCGTTAAAAACTATAACAAAATGAAATACGTATATATTTTTTAAATTTAACTATCTATTATAAAAGTTAATATTAACTATAACTAAATAATCTGTGAATATTTTTAGCGTCTGTTGTTAATAATATCAAGGAAAATATATGTATTTGACCTAAATTATTATTAAGTCACTTTATGCGCATTCTGTATTTTTCTAATATTCTAAGACTAAAGAATGTTTAGCTAGTTAGGTCATAACCCAAAGGATTAAGTTGCGTAATGTTTTGTTACAAATGAGTATTTGTCACGTTAAATAAATTTGTACAATAAATGAGTCACTTTCAGCATTATGAGCTTAAAGTAATTAAATTTTAAACGGTTTACTTATTTACGAATATTTATATTGCCTTTTGCTGTTTATTAACTATATTTTTCCTTTTTACCCGACTGCTTCAGGAGAAGGGTAATGTTTTTCAAGCATATGTATGTATGTATGTATATAGGTAAATATGTATGTATGTATTTATCAATACGATCTCTCACTAGAATCACCTACGCGGCCTTTAGTTTTTTTTTTATCGAATTGAAGTAGCAAATGAGCATGCAGTCCATCTGATGGCGAGTAGTTAATGCCGCCCATGGACATCTGTAAGCAACTTTATGTAGAACAGGTGTTGTATTTGCAGTCACAGACGCGTTGCTACTTTTAACGTCTAAGATTGTTGATATAAGTCAGCCAACCACACCCTTTTAGCGAAACACAAGAACTGCTTCTTTAAAATCTGGAATTTGTAGCCTATAAGTTACAGGAAATTTTAATAAAGGTACTTTGAACGTATCCTTAAACTTATTTTAATTCTACAAACAAACATTATAAAATACAAGCGATATATAAATTTATGACAGTTTCACACTATCCTTAAAGGCTCTTAGTCACAAATTAATAGCTTTTCTAAATTGCCGGTTTATTGTCCGTAAACCGTTAAATACTGGACGGGTTGTTAGTGTCATTTGTCGACGGTTATTTTCGTCTGGTCAATGGTTACTTCATTTTAAAGACGATAAAATTCAAGGAAGCACTAACGCTTTAATTATTTCTGCTAAGCCCTATTGTTTTGGATCAAGGGATGGTTTTTGAATATGAAATTTATGTATATTATATATATTACTAGCAGACCCGTGTCCACTTCGTTGGGCATTAAAAAAAAACGCCGTAATTCTAAATTGGCAGACTTCCATATAAAATTTCATCCACTATATAACTCGTTAAGGGTGGTTTATCCAAAAACAGTGATATAGATTTTGATTTATCTAAAACAAAAAACTAAATACTAAGTTTTATTTTGTTTGCATTCAAATTGGAAGACTTCCAAATAAACTTGCAACCCCTAATTCACCTTCTTAGGGGAAGATTTTCTTAAAACCGAGGAATATACGTTTCATTATATCAAACCACAAAAGTATATACTTAGTTTCGTTATGCTTGCATCAATATTGGCAGAATTCCATATAAACTTTCAACCTTTTTTTATCTTATAAGTCTTAGGGGTTGATTATACAAAAAAGGGAAACTATTTTATCTAACTATCAAGCCAAATACAAAGTTTCAAAGAGCTTGCATCAAAATTGTCGGACTTCCAAAAAAACGTGTTACCCCTATTTCACCCTCTTAAAGGTTGATTTTCCAAAATAATAAATAATAGTATTTTATAATATTAAATGACAAAGCTGAATACTAAATTTCATTGAAGTTGAATCAAAATTGACGGAGTTCCATACAAACTCATGTCAAAATTTCATGTTTCTACCTTCAGTAGTTTAGGCACTGCGATGTGTAGTCAATAGGTGAGTGAGTGAGCATCCTTTCGCTTTTATATATGTAAATGAAGTTCTTACACACTTCATTCATTTTTAATTTTATTATTATCTTGGCTGTATAACTAAATTATTTTTGCCTATTGTATAGACTAAAGTTGTTCTATGTTTAAAGATAGTTTATAATCTATGTTTTTTTTTTTGTACGTTAAAAACTTGAAACATTAGAAAGATTTTCAATACTGTTATTGTAAAAAAGAAGATAATCGATCGAAACAATAGCTTTAAATGTTGTTTCTCTTTACAGGTAATTACTAATTTGTACCGAATGTTTGCAATAATTCGAAATAAATTGTAATTTCGTTTAATAAAAATTTGATATCCACTCTTTACAGTTGAGCAACACATTTTGTTATTTGTTTTATTAACATTACATATTTTATATCTTGCGATTTTAACACAACCTAGGCAAGACTAAAGATACGAAGTGAGGCTCGACAATAAATAGAATTGATTCTAAGTTTCCAATAGAATGTTGTTTTCGAACGAATAGAAGTGTAATTTAGTGAAAAAGTTCTTGAAGATTTCTTTGATTTATGCGAAAATAGATCTAGTATTACATTAGGCTCGTCTTTTTAAGAAAGTGAAGTGGGACCTAAATGGGTAGTTCACTTGAAAGCTACTTGTAACTGTTATACACAAATCTTTTATCCTTTGAAGTAAAACTCAACAAATCGTTCTGATTTGAAACTCGATGAAACGATAATGCGTAACAAAAGTTTTTTCAGCGTTAGAACTAGATGGCGCTGTTTTCCGCCCAAGGTTATTTGTTTCCAAACGTAACGTACAGTCTTACCAGACGTTGGCCATAGATGAGTTGCCACTCTTCAGGACTAAGTTGGGTAAGTATTTCTCCCTTAACACACTCTCCAAGCTAACTAACTTTAGCGCTTAACACATCTGTTATTAGATAGAAATAAGTGTTGCGGTGGTAAGATAGGTTATACTAACATTTACGTAAATTTTGAAAATAGAGGCAAGTGCCTGTCCTATGCACGTTTTTACGTGTAGCACGATTAATTCCCGAAAAACGGGCAACATTAAAATTATAATTTGAATGCAGCTATAAGGATTTGTCTATGGTTGATAGATTTGACGTATCGCCATTATTTTCCTGTGTTGTTTGTTGTGCCGGCGCTAAAAGATTTCATACCAAAAAAGTAAATTTATATGTATTGTGTGAAATTATTTCATATAACTGATAGATTTTATACACATACTGATATACTCTGTATATATTACATGTCATATATTTGGAGTCTATACCACTCCTTCGTCTTAGTACCATTTAAAATTCATATCAAGAGATCCATAAAAAGTCAAGTGTTTGCTAAAATCTATCCAATCAACTAGAAAAGCATTTACACGTACCAAATGTTAAGTTTATACGTTTTAGGATTCTTGAACAAATCGCCCAGACCCTTCAACCCTAGATTCTCAACAAAATTCCTATAAGAACCAATTTGTATTCCGGAACATAAGTTTCTTACTTGGAATGAAGGAAACATTAGATGGCGCTTACTACAGTTCTCAAAATTAAGTGGCCTTTTTGGCAACACTATAATAACGGGCGTCTTTGTACTTCGGTGGTGATATAATGTGTTTGTATGAAATTCAAATACGGCAGAAGCGAAATTTAATAATAATAAATAATGAAATATCATTTCCCGAAACCTTGAAATGTAACTTTAAAAATGTACGTTTAAAGGGAAAATTGGCTCAATTTTATAATTCTGAGCGTAAAAAAAACGGTCAAGTAACCACGGCAGCACTTATTCTATATCTATATCTGATTTTGCAGATACAAACTTAAGGTATTATACAAGCTTCGGAGTAAAATCGTTAGCGTAATTCAGAAAGGGGTACAGCGCAATTGTAGTGCCGACAACTGCTTTCATTTAAGATGTTTTTCAGTGATAGATATAACCTATTCTATTTATTTTTATATTCTAAGGTCAAACATAATAAGGGTCTCTTCTTGAGCCTAGATGATTCCTATCAAGTAATAAGGTCTTAAGAGAGATAAAATTTCAATTTATAAAATCGAAATTTTCAATACGTAATAGTACATGAACGCAAATAGACTTTTCGATTATTGTTGTTTTTAAAATGTTTAGTGAAAAAGTGATATTGTGTCTAGTTTGAAGTTAGTTCTTCAATCTCGGGGTCATATCTAAATTTTATAACAGTTTAGGCTAAGCGTGTAGTTATGCGAATCTCATAGTTGAAACTCGGTCTCTCAATCGAGGGTCCGAGGTTCGAATCCCAGGCACCACTGATTTTTCTAAAATTATGCGCGAATTAGAATTTAATTATCACTGCTTTACGGCGAACGAAAACATCGTGAGGAAACCTGCACATCTGAGAGTTCTCTGAAAAAAGCGTTCTCAAAGGTATGTGAAGTCTACCAATTCGCACTTGGCCAGCGCGGTGAATTATGGCCTAAAACTCTTTCATTCTGAGAGAAGACCCGTGCCCAGCAATGGGACAATAATGGGTTGACGATGGTGTAGTTAAAGCTTTCTTTATTCTTTCGCTTTCTTCATTAAATTAAGAGTTGGTTACACTTACTTTGGACTAATATAATGTATTCTCTTATTTGACGACCCGCGTAGCAGAGGTCAGACACGGTCAGACACGAAATTGGTTCCGGGTTCGATCCCCGGCCAGACAGACATCTATGGCCATATGATAAGTTTAGATTCCATTTTGGGTCTGTGTGTTTGTGTATTTGTCTTTCTGTGTCCATGGTACCCACGACACAGGAGAAAATTGTGTAGGGCTATGAGTGTAGAAGGCGTTAATCTTTATTTCGACATTATAAACAGACAATTTTATTTGTATAGATAGTAACATTTGGAGAAATAAACTGCGACCTCGCACTAAGATCTTCGCGTTACAAATGACTCTACATCCGTATTCATTCTCTACTTTTTGCACGAACCCTTTTCGAGGCGTTTTGTTAAACAGACTTAGTTAAACTGGAAGTGCTATCTATATGATTACTGGATAACTTTTATATGAGGCGACCGTCTTAGACTTTGGGAGTAACGCATGTGATTGCCTTTAGATAGAACCTCTGTTCTGTATAAAGATGCTTACAGATGTCTGCATTCGTGTAGATGACCGCAATGATGACGAAGACGCTGCTGTCTGCTCCTGAATTTTGTCCCTTAATCAGCCTACAATCCACGGGAAAAGAGTAAGTAGTAATATTCAAGATCAAAACCACTCTGTCAGCAATCCTTTTTCGTAACCAATGTCAATATTATCAGGTGTAAGAACCAACGTAGTTCTTTCGTAGTTCTTGCGTTTCGGTAGAAGGTTGTGGTTGTCGGCTCACATATATAAGACACGACCATCTCAGTCCTCGGGAGTGGCAACGCATCTGTGATCGACTTCACATGGAACCCCAATTCTATGTGAAGTTGCTTATAAACATCAGGTGAACTGCGTTCTACGTCCTACTTCATACTTATGTAAAAAAACTTTTTTGTGACCACTAGTGGGACATTTTGCAGATACGTATACAATAATAATAATACATCCCCTCTAGTATTCGTAAATGTATAAATAGCTCAACTTTAAGCTTAACTAAACTACCAACTGTTCAAATTGGCAAAGATCCCATTCTGCAATAATTAATTATAACTTAGATTTAATAAACACATCGTTAAGCGTTGAACAGAATGATCTATTATTGGACTGACGTTATGACATATCATTACTCGTTGTGACCGTTTGAATGACGCAGGCGTTACGGCGGGTCATTACTGGTAGTGTCAAGAAAAGTAGCTAAAATAATATCATCTATATATATTAAGGGCAATTCCGACTCACTGACTTATATATCAATGCACAGCCGAAACTACTGTACCTAGAACCCTAAAATTTGGTACAGGAGTTCCTTTCATGGTGAAAGTGAGCGATAAGAAAGGATTTTTAGAAATTCAACCCTTAAGGGGTTTAAATAGGGGTTAAAAGTTTGTATGAAAGTTCGCCAATTTTGAAGCAAGCTCTATGAAATTTAGTAGTAAGCTTTATGGGTAGAAATAATGAATGTGAATGAAAACAGATACAGATTATTGTAATGTCCAACGAAGTGGGCATGGGTTTGCTAGTAATGTATGTAATATTTACGTAACATACGGAATATAGATTATAGAAAAGATAGAAGGTTCATGGAACTTCAGCTTCGGAATATATTATATCATGACGCATAATCATGAGGCTGTCTAGATTATATTCGCAATAACAAATGAGTGAAGTTTTAATATCTCATAAGTATCTTTCTCTCATGAGAATAATAAAAACCGGGCAAGTGTGAGTAGGGCTTCCGCACGAAGAGTTCCTCACTATAATAACGACAAAAAATACGTTTGTTGTATGGGAGATTCTTTTTTTAGCATTTGTTGTAATAGCGGCAACTGAATAATTCATCTGTGAAAATTTTAACTGTGTAGCTATCACGGTTCATAAAATAAAGCCTGGTGACGGACAGACGGAAAGACGGACAGCGGAGTCTTAGTAATAGGGTCCCTTTTACCTTTCGGGTACGGAACCCTAAAAATGAAAGTTTTGTGTCGCATATATTTGCATAAAAATACAGTTAAGAGGAGAGAGAATAACAGTAGAAGTTTCTATAATTTTAAGAATTTTGTGTTTGTCTGTATGTTTGAAATCGCATCAAACCAAATCAACTTAATATAATATGAAGGTTTGATATATTTATAGCTCGTATATTGATTTTAAGAATACATTTATACAATAATTTCTAAATAGATCTCAGGAATAACAATGCATAGGCGGCTATTATTTCAAACAACTTGAGAGGCCTCAAAAATAGGTTCTCAAATGTGTGTGAAGTTTACCAATTCGCACTTGGTTAACAGCTTAACTCTCTCATTCTGAGAGGAGACCTGTGCCCTGTAGTAGGACAATAATAGGCGATTATCAAGCGTGTTATATATTACTACTTAAAAGGAACTACGCTCAGGCCACATCCATTAACTCAACATCCGTAGTTATCGCGACAAATTCAAGTAACGACTGGCCAAAGGCCGAATGGGATATTAGGCGGGAATTTCCATAGCTTTTTAGTTAAGTGTCATCTTTCCTGTTCCCTTTTTAGTGACCCTAGTGGCTTTGGATTGTGACAGATTTTCGTTCGCGAGGAGCACCGACTTCCAACAGTAAATAGGTTATCTATTCGTTATGTCATATACATGACTTTTTCACGTTTTTTTGACATCATTGATTTTTACGTGACTGCGCCAGAAAAAGGGTAATGTCTTTCGAGTGTATGTATGTATGTTCGTTTGTATGTATGTTCATTTCTTTGGCACGCGCTACAGCCCAAACAGCATGACGGATTATGACGTTAGACATATCATTAGAATTGTCTCACTTTGCATAGTGACATAGGATGTATATTTTTTGAAATGGCGCCTGGAAAGCGAGGAAAAAGGGAGGAAGTGACATTTTTTTTACTATTACGACAATATGTTTAACAAATGAAAGCTAGTAAATAGACCTATCTATCT
>DWNE01010824.1:0-10138 GCA_018249875.1 Cecropterus toxeus
TAAGTATTCCATTTGACAGATAAATTATTACGATCTGCTAAACGAACTCGTGAAATATGAACTTCATAATTTCAAATTATAAATTACCGTATGAAAATAATTGCCTTTGACATAAAAAAAAATATCTTTTGAAATATAATTAATGTAAGTACGTATACATTAAATATCAGCATTCATTAATTTACATATTTTAGACTTTTAGTACGACTAGTATGTGATTTAAAATCGGTCAAGTGCGAGTCGGACTCGTGCACGACGGGATCCTTACCATCTATAAAATGCACGTTTGTAGTATTAAAGCCCCACTTAAATATTTATTTCATTTTATTTTCAGTATTTGTTGTTATAGAGGCAACAAAAATACTTCATCTGTCATAATTTCAACTGTCTAGCTATCGCGGTTCATGAGATACGGCCAAGTGACAGACAAACGGTCAGACGGACGGACGGACAGTGTCTCAGTAATAGGGTTTTGTTTTTTCCCTTTGGGTACGAAACCCTAAAAAGATTATTACTCATTAAATTTCAGATATTCTTGTTTCTGGATAATTAGGAGTACTTATGTATGTCTTTCCGCCATCATTAAGGATTAACTGACAGAGAATACTAATAGGCTTTAAGTTGACCTTTGTAATGCCTAGGTTTAAAGTAAAGCATAAATAAATAAGAACTAGTGTTTCTACTAAATATCTTTATGATCTTTTTAAGTTTGAATAAATAATGAATATTAATGATTTGTCCCGGAGGCATTCTGATCCAGGACACTAAAATACGCTTACTAATTCTATAATATATTAATTCAATTTTAAGAAATATATTTTTCTACTTCTGAAGCAATCATTAACATTTATATTAATAAATAACATCATAATTATAAACAGGGTTTTCTCGCATCTCCACCCGCTTAGGTCACATACTACAGATAAAAGTATTACGTATAGTAATCCAAGCTATGAACTGTGTGCAAAATTTCATCATTATCAAATTAGATGTTTTTGTATGACAGTAACAAACACTCCTCTGAAACTTTTACATTTATGATATGAAGACGATTACCACATTCTCACAAACTTTTACAAGGCATATAATATTAGTTAAACTATAACATACAGTTGGCTTACAACGGCAGGTTAGGGCGATAGCTTACTACATTACCGCATTGCAGGTCACGACAAAACCAAAGAAGTAGTAACAGTAAAAAAAATGTTTATGTTTTCTTAGGATGTTTTGTCTTTGAAGATATATTTTTTCATAAAATTGTTGTAGCATACGAGCTTGCAGTCCACTTGAGGAAAGTGGCCACTGTCGCCTACGGACACATGTAAGCAACTTAATATAGAACAGGGGCTCTATCTAAAGTCAATCACGGATGATTAACTAACTTAATAATTAGTAACTCGAACGCAAAGTTTCGGACTTTTTTAATTCTTGATAAATTAAATACACGTAGGAACGTGGGATTGTAATGAAATTTATAGTTTGTAATTAAATTATATACAACGAAGGGTCCTTAAGTACTTAAACAAATATGAACGCTGGCTATTATTTCCGGTGTTTTGCTTCAGGATTGTAGAAGTACAAATACTTCTACGATCCTCAGATATGCGTAATACGAGGACAACTCTTTAAATGCATAATTTCTTAGACAGTTTGACGACCCGCGTGGCAGACCGGTCACCATACTGTTCTGACACGTAGTGGGTCCCGGGTTCGATCCCCAGCCAGACAGAAATCTGATGACTTTAGATTTCTGTTCTGGATCTGGGTGTTTGTGTATTCGTCTTAGTATGTCCATGGCACCCACGACACAGGAGAAAATGCTACTATCAGGGTATGGGGTGGAGAAAGGTGTAGAAAGTTTACGCTTATGAGACTGAAGTACGTAATGAATTTTGTAAAAAAAAAATCGAACTTTATAAACGCACTATATTTTCCCACTGAATAATATATATCGCCATTGTTTTCAAAGGGTAATATCATATAACAATGCATTTTTTCGCAGCAGATACAGATTTCTTTTTTCATAGATATAATTTTGAAGTAGCAATAGAGCAAAGAGCGCAAGGCCTGCTTTACAAAATAGTGGCGGTGGTTTATCCCCAGTTGAACAAAACACTTGTTATACCTTGCGACTTTTGCATACTTTAGTTTGAGGTGAATTCAAAACGCTAGTGATGGTATTTTCCTTAAACCAGTTGAATATACGAGTATTCAAACCTCTATGCCTTCTTTCTATGCCTTAACATTGCAATAAAAGATTTGAAACACTTTCGTTAAAGCAACATGATTCTTGCTTCAGTAGATTGCTGGATATACAAGTTTTGGGCAACCCATGAAAATTCCTATTACAGCGGAACTACATTTTCCGTCGTAAACGACGACATAAAACGCCTGTTATTAGTAAATTTTCTCGAATCAGCCCCATCAAATATTTGCACTGCCAACTCCTATTCAATTGATAAGAATTTCTACGTTAAGTAAATGTAAAAGATCTTTTAAAAATGTATAGAAAACGTAATACTTTTTTCGACAGAAACACTCTTTTCGAAGGTTCATTCCCTAAACATTGGGTTCAATTGAGCAATGGGAAAGATAAATAACGGTCTGCTCTTGGTATCGCTTTATTTACAGTTCCTTCAAAATAAAAGGAAAATATTCATTTGGAGTTGTTTTTATGTATTTTATATACACAATTGCGATAATTATGTACTATTTGGTGAAATTAATATCTTGTAAGATTTTTAAATGTTTTTGAGTGATTAAATATTCAATACGATATTCTCCTGTTCAATGTAAGTAAGAAATGTTTGAATAAAACTGTAATATTTTTTTAAATATAAGAATTTGAATTTACATTTACAAAGAATTTGTAGTGGAAGTCCTTTAAAAGGTTTAATTAACCTTTGTTGGTCCCATTTAAAGGGCCCCAAATTAGGTAAGTCTCAAGATATTACATTTTGTATATGTATTATGTTAATCAGTTTTAGTCGTATTATTAAAAAAACTTAATTCTATTTTAACAAAATATATACTTATTGTACACATCCTTAACTTGCGCTATTGTCAATACCAAGTCTTAAAAACAGTTTTGTGTATCTTCTAATTCTTTGGAAAATCTTGAATAAAATACTTTCCAGGATGCAAATTATGATGCGTATTTTGGAATGATGGTTAAAATTTAAAAAAATGTACGGAAATGTAATTTTCATAATGTTTGTACAATATAAATGAATCTATTTGCCTCGCCAGATCTGTTAATAAAAGCTGAGGGGGAACGTATCAGAAAATTAAATTTTAACCAAAATAATCCCGAAGGATCCCGCCTTAACGAAATAAACCTGTGCAAAATTTATAAGGCACGTATGCGGGACACAAATATGATTAGCAAAACCCAAGAACAGTCTATGTAACCCAAATAAATTACTTATTATAGGGGCCTAACGAAAATCCTTTAATATGGGAATAAATAAAATTTTAATAAAAATCCGTCATATTTCGTAGCAAAAAGATCATCGTTATAATTATTTAACACAGGTGATTTTTTATTTAGTTTTTTTCTAAATTATTTTGTGTCTCGCAGTTAATTCGCATTTTTCGACGTTACATTAAAGTTACTTGTATCATTAAATTTGAGTTTATTATTATTATTATTTTGTTATATTAATCCTTTACACTAGGGTTATACAACTCTCATTTTAAACGCCATTTGCTTGGCTCTGAAAGCGTCAGCGTTGAGGGTAATGCATGTTTTTTTTTATTTATAAAACTCTCAAAATTTGAACTATCGTTTGTAGCAAAAGTTTCGTAGCTCTAGGGTTACGGTTTTACTCTATTAACTTTAATCTGAATTTACATAACTTGTATAGTAAGCTATATTATCACTGTAAAACCTTGTAAACCTACATTAATTTTAAGCACTTATATCCTAGGCTCACGTATCACCTGAATTTTAGAAGTATTCGGATATGATTATCAAATATTTTAACATCGAAAGAAATCATCTAACTGAGAGTTTACGATATATTGTTAAACGTGCTAATACTCATGTATAGGTGTTCTGATCTGCAGTTGGATTGCAAGGTAGACTATGATGTAGCTAATCTGATGCTGAGAGAGTGGGGCAGCGATGATGTTAATGCCTTTGTTTTATATAACACTGTTATGTAACTGGCGGCACAGCATCTTTAACCAACTTCACGTAGCACAGGCTCTGTCTAAAACTGATTACAGATGCGCTGTAATGGCCGTCTTATATAAGTCATTACACTTAATATATTTTTTCGTTTGAAATGGCAAATGAATACATTCCACGTGATGTTACCATGATGATGAAGATACCAAGATGATGATGAAGTGACCATTGGAGCCCATAGACATCTCTAATCAAATTTATACAAAACAGGAGTTTAATCCGAAATAAATTAGAAATGCGTTGCTACTCCCGAGGACTAAGATGGTCATTTATGAAAAAGCCGGAAAACACAGCCTTCCAGAGAAACGCAAGAACTGTTTCACAATAGAAATAATTGTGGCAGTGGTATCAATCCGGTCCATCTATACTTGTTCTAATACCTCGTAAATTGAAAAACACTTGAACGAAGTTCGTTTATTATATGCGTAAAAATATTGTAAACAACATCGTAGACATTAGCTATATAATACTTTTTATAAATGAGTATTAAACATCTAATGCCATACATAAAGCAGGTGTAGGGAACATAGGACAAGAGTTAATCAATCAATCGAGAACAGTGATGGATTGATTCGGTGGTTGTTCGACACTCTCTTGTTAATAATAAAGCGTTCTTAATTTACTTCAAACTCAAGTGAAGTTATGACAATGTATTTACATGAGAACGTCGATATTACATCCGTGTTTAGGTACTTTTTACCCGACTTTTTCGAGCTTATGTATGTATGTTTGTTTGTATGTATGTCAATTTCTTTGGCACGCGCTACAGTCCAAACGACTAGACGGATTGTGACGTATGACATATATATCATTAGAATCGCCTCAGTTTGAATAGTGACATAAACTATACAATTTTTAAAATTGACGCCTGAAAACCAAAAAAAGAGGGGGCGGGGATTTTTTCTACTATTACGTCAATATGGGTGTCAAATGAAAGATAGTAAATAGACTTATCTAAAAATATATATATTGTAATACTTTTACTTCACTATTTTGACTAAAACTCATATAAGCGTTAAATTAAATATACATTCTTTTTTATAAATATGAAGAATCAAACGAGCAAGCAGCCCACCTGATGGTGAGTGGTTACTGCCATCCATGGTCATTTGTAAGCAACTTCATATAGAACAGGGGTTCTATCTGAACTCGATCACAGATGCGTTGCTACTCCCGAGGACTGAGATGGTCGCCTCATATAAAAGTGGACCGGCAACCACATCTTTCCACCGAAACGCAAGAACTGCTTCACGCTAGAAATAGTTGTGGCGGTGGTACTTTCCCGGTCGAACTACATTGGTTCTACCTGGTTCTTTGTAATATGGAAGTAGCAAGCAAGCATGCTGTCCACTTGATGATAAGTGGCTACTGCCGCCCATGGACTGTAATTAACCCGAGATAAGTCCTACTTGAGATTAGCCACAGATGTGTTGCTACCATCGAGGACTAAGTTGGAACGCCTCGGATAAGTATGTTTCCCTTACCCTTTAGACCAGAACACAACAGAACATAACACTGTTGTTATTGGGCGAAATAGGTGTGGCGGTGGTGTTTTCGGAGTCGAATCCCAAAGAGTTCTACCTCCATATCCGCCATTACCTATTTGTTAATGTTTAAAAAAATATACAGGCGGTGCTTATCAAACAAATTATGAATTGAAATTTTAATTTTGTTATTTGTTAGTCGTTTAGCAATTTCACATCGTATTTTTGTTATAATTTGTAAGCAAGATATATTGTATTACTTAGTTAACCAGAAAAGCAAAAAGGTATCAAAATTTCCTCGAAATTAAATAAAACGTGTGTTTATATTTACACTTATTTGCAGGTTGTTTAGGCCCACGCACAACCAGACTAACCATTTAAATACCAAAATATTACACATTTGTGCCTTGTTTACATTCACGAATCGTAGGTCTCAAATCCACTGAGCAAACTCATTTTCACCGCAAAACAAATACATATTACGAACTCGGAACGCCAGTTCTGTGCTTGAAATTTCCTGTAAAAATACTGTCCCTTTTATTCTATTTTCGTTTTGGATGAGGGAATGCACTTCACTGTAATGTCTACTCCACAGTTTTATTAGTGTAAGAAATTGAAAGCAATGGAGAGGACGTTGCTGAAGATAACTGGCGGTATTAATTTTAAGTAAGAGACATTGCGGCCATCTTGTCAGCTGGTATGCGCTTTGAGTAAATATATTGGTTTAGGTTAGATGCCATTTTGTTCACGTTGATGATAGTAAACTAGTACATTTGATGTTTAATAGCTTCGTACTGTATTTTTTTCTTTTTTGTGGTAGTAAACGTGTACTACGTTTCAACTCAAAGTATATGTTCTTCTGGTCTGATAGCGATTCGATTAGTGCTAAGTGAAAGTTGTTTTCTTTAAGGTTGGTTGAAATGTGATCAATAACTCTTTTGGTGGTTGAAGTAGCTTTAGGTCATTATTTCAAACAAACGTGTTTTTCAGTTTTCGTTATTTTTATACTGCGCTTGTTCACCATTTGTTTTGACACTCCAGGTTTCCTTCCTGACATACAAGGATCTAAAAAATCACCCCCATCGTAGATTTTTGTATTTACTTACATGACTTCGTATATGATGTTCAATAGCATCCACTACATGTATATTGTAGGTGGTAGAACTTTTTGTGGTTCGATTTTGAAAGAGCACCACAGCCACTCCTATTTCTGCCAAAAAAATCATTGTTGTACGCTCCGGTGGTCTGTCCTGAAGGGTATGGTAAAGGGGAAATATTTATCTGAGGCTTTCCAACTTACACAGAGGTATAGAAGCCACTTAATATCCACAGTAAATATAATATATATATAATAAACTTGGTAATCTACATTTAAGCATACATTTAAAAGCAATAATACTATAAAAAAAAATGCGCCATACCTTTCCTAATATTTTTTTGTGCATATCGATCCAATGGCAATCTCAAATGTCTATCCAATGTCAATTGAACGAAAAATGCGCGGTATTAAAAATTCAGTCCACTCCAAAAGCAATGAGATAAGCCCATAAAAAAACATTAGCACTCAGGGATTGCCGACAAAAGTAAAACGTAAACAAATTTTGTGTGTATTTTTTGCATCGTCTGGACACATTTATACCCCACTGCGTCAGAAGGAGAGAATGTTTTTCGAGCGTATGTATGTATGTATGTACGTACGTACGTATGTATGTATGTACGTATGTATGTATATATGTACGTACGTATGTATGTATGTATGTACGTATGTATGTACGTACGTACGTATGTATGTATGTTTGTTTGTATGTGTATCCATTTCTTTGGCACAGCCCAAACGGCTTGCCGTATTGTGACGTACTTTTACTTGACTATTTTGAAAAAAAATCTTATATATATAAACGTTAACTCAAATATATATCATTATGAACAAATATGTTATATACGGAGTTATCTGTTATGGTAACAGCATCCTTTCCCATCTCAAAATTCCCAATGCGCCTAAAGAAGTTTTCAGTTCAATTACAAATTATTTGATCCTTCTGGACCCTATTTCTTTTACTATTTGCGTCTCACGGTATATACACTTGTGAATTAACTTTATTCTCTTTAACGCTTTTAGCTACCGAACGTACAACGAAAAGGTAGGTATTTTGTACCCCTTATAGCGTTGAACGTTTTCGCTCATTACAAGCTAGCCGTTATTAGCAGAACTAAATGTGGAGGCGAGAAGTGATTAGACCCATTAATTTTCATATTAATTGACTCTCTTGGAGCTCATTCCTTTTGTTAATTGTATACTACCGGTCTAATAGCCGTGAATTAATCGTAGCCTTCCAGTGCTTTACTATAAATAAATGTATGGGGTAAAAACAGTAAATATTAAAGGATTTTAGTACTTTTAAGTTTTTAAGAGATGGCCATTGTGTTCTGAAGTAAAAATGAGAATTTGCAAGGTTTACAAATGGTCGAAATGTAATAAGATTTGCGCGGAAATAAAATTCACGTTAATTGAAAATGCGGTTAAAAATAGTAAATTCGTGCCGTTGCTTCGTCCGTGAACGTTTTCCCTCATTACGAGCTGACCGTTGTTAGCGAAACTAAAAGTGAGGGCGAGAGGTACAAATGCACTCTCCGGCAGTCCACTCCAGAAGCAATTAGACTTTCCCATAAATAAATTTCACATTAATTGACTCTCGGAACTCATTCCTCCCGCTAATTGTGAGCTAATGCAGCTGATAGTCGTAGATGACTTTCCAAGTGGCCTTTTAGTACAATTAATGCAAGGTCAAGAAATTGTGAAGATTGTCTTACATTTTTGAAGGAGGAATCCTTTATGGTTCATCTCTGGAAGCATCACCGCCAAACCAATTTCTATTCAATAAAAGCAGTGTTGAGCGTTGCTGCGTTTTGGTCTGAAGAGTATATAATATATAAGAGTAATGGAGACATACTCAATCGAGGCGTTCCAACTTAGTTTTCAGGGTGCACATACAGTCCACACATCTGTGACTAACTGCAAATAAGGTAATGCAATAATGGGGTTGAGTACAGATGTTAATAGGTGGCGATGGACCATTAACGCAAGGTGGACTGCATCCTGCTTTGCTACTTCTATATCATAAAAAAGTCTATGATGAGTAATGATGATAAGTTCATACCACAGTGAGCAATGAGCGAGTGATACTCGTCGTTGAAACTTGGCCTCTTAAGCAAGGGTATGAGGTACGAATCCTAGGCACGTATCTGATTTTCAAAGTTATTTGTCCATTAAAAATTAGTAAAACCATGATTTTTCCATTAAGTGATTTGCCCAATAATTAGCAGAACTATAAGTTTCAAAATATGGAAATTGTTAAGCATGAACAAAATCTTAGGTTTTTTTATAATTGCCCTAAGAAATAATATTTGAATTGAATTTGAATGAGTCATGCATAAAACATAACAATAACAAGTTGCCAAATAAAGATCAAGAAGGGTTATTTAGACATCTTCAAACAATTCTTCGTAGATATAAAATTGACTTGATTTATGGTACATGTATAAAACATTGGAAGTCGACACAGTCGTTGTAGACCCCTGAATCAATTGTGCGCTGAAGCAGACGTAGGGGTGACAAGACATTTATAGAACAAAGGGGTTGGCGGTGAAAATAAAATCGCTGTAATAAGTCGCATTATAACATGTTAAGGCTCGTTATTATCAACTTATCCCACTGGGACAGGTCTGCTTAAAACATTTGCCAGGTAGTAGAACCAGTGTAGTTCGACCGAGACGGTATCACCGCCACACCTATTTTTAGCGTGAAGCAGTTTTTTGTGTTTTGTTGGAAGGGTGAGCTTGACGGCTTACCGATATATGAGGCGACCATCTCGATCCTCGGTAGCAACGAATCTGCGATCGACTTCAAATGGAACCCCTGTTCTATATGAAGCTGCTTATATGTCCATGGGCGGCAGTAACCACTTACCATCAGGTGGACTACTTCAATCTAATAAAAAACATTATAAAACATTATAAAAATAATTATAAAAAAGGAGAATGAAAATTTACAATTTAAAATACAAAACGTGGCCTTATCAAACAGCTATTTCTTCCAATTAACCTTAGGGCTCGGAGTTACAGTGAGAAAGAACATCAAGAGTAGGTAGGGTGCAATAATCATATTTATGATATGATACATAATTATAATATATCTTGCCAAACATGTTTAGTCAAATGTAAGGCAACATACTGAAGCTAGCCTTTTTTGCCCATGTAATAAACAAGATCGTAAAAAAAAACAAAGCATTACAAAGAAAAAAGACAAACCCGCTGAGTTTCTTGCCGGATCTTCTCAGTTGAGGTCATTTTCCAATTCTATGGTAGTGTAAGGAAAAATACTGTAAATGACAATTTGTAAGTGCCCCCATAGGCCTATGTAAAATAAAGATATTTCATTTCATTTCATATAATCTATACTAAT
>DWNE01010825.1:0-10137 GCA_018249875.1 Cecropterus toxeus
AAAATATGGAGTTTTAGCGATACCTAATTGATATTTAATGTACATTTTTTCATTTATAAGTACACAAAGTGCAATAGTAAATTATTAAGTCTATATCTATGTTTTTTTAAAGCCTTTGTTTTAGCTGTGGGCGACGTTTTTCAAAGCTATCCACTTCGTTATTCTGTCCACTATATTACTTATTATTTGACAGATTGGTTTAGTGATGTTCATTGTATTACCGATTCGATTATCGATATAATTCTAATGTAGCTTGGTTTTGTTTGGAGATACTAATGTTTATATCGAAGAATATTTAGACGCAGAAATATTACTTATTGAGAAAAAGAAGTACTTAACGTAAACAAATAAAACGCGTATTTAACTGCAAATATGTATGTAAATTCTTTATGGATTATAATTTTATTTAATAGCAAATACCAATACTCTACGGGCAAAATTAATAGTAAAACCTACACGGCATCGATAAAGCTGATTAAACTACGTCTAGGAACATTACTATTTCTATTAAAATATGACATTGTTTCATGTAGGCAATTTTTACTGTCAAGAAATACGGAAATTGATGGGCGTGTAAAAGTCAAGTAGAAACTCATATAGTAGACGGAGTATGACCATGTTAATGGCTTATTTTATGCCTAACTGCCTGCCTTAAAGTCTATAAAAGATGGTCACCGTCTTTGTAATTATTATATACTTATTCTTATATAATAAAAACTAAAAATCGGTCAAGTGCGAGTTTGACTCGCTCACGAAGGTTTCCGTACCATTATCTAGAAAAAAGCAAAAAAAATGTTCGTGTATGTTAGCTTTTAGTTTCTTTAAATATTTATTTTATTCAGTTTTATTGTTATAGCGGCAACAGGAATACATCATTTCTGAAAATTTCAACTTTCTAGCTATCAGGTTTATGCGGTACACACAGGTGGCAGACAGTCAATTGACGGTCAAACGGACAGCAGAATCTTAGTAATGGGCTTTCGTTATTTACCCTTTTGGTACAGAATCCTAAAAACAAGTAAAAATCAACCATGTCTATTAATAATCAGAAAGCTAAAATATATGATTTTAGACTAATATTATCGCGGAATTTATACATTTTAATAAGTTACATGTAACTGGGTCGAAATATCGGCAAAAAGAAATTCAAAAAACCGCATATCGTGAGTACCCGTATATTAAAAAGCTAAAATATGTTACGTAAATAATCAGTGATTATTTTAAAGATAATATAATTAAAGTGGTAGAATTGTTTTTTCTTCTCTGGACGAACCACCGCCACATCTATTGCAGCTTTATAAAAGCAGTGCGCACTATTGTTTTCTAGTCTCTGACAGGTGTGGTAAGGAAGACGCCCTTAAACGAGGCATTCCAACTTAGTCCTCAGGGTATTAACGCTTGTGCCTAATCTTAGGTAAGTTTCTGATCTTATTTAGGGATTACAGATCTCTATTGCAGACAGCAGTCACTTACTATCAGGTAAACTGCCAGCTCGTTTGTTATTTCCATATAGTCTCAATACTGAGATGTCGCATTCATTAGCTGTACACCATTAGATTGTTCTAGAACCCATAAAAAGTTGTATATCGAGTCATTAATGTTAAAAACAAACGCAACAAATTAATGAGGAAAATATGATACAAACAGTTCATATTGTTAACCACGTCGCAAATAATTTAATACTGTGCATAGCGACCAGGCTAGGTTTGCGTCAGCAATTACTCATGAAATAGGTATTTCGTTCTCGTACTCGGAACTCCCTTCGTTCCACGTGCAAGTACGTACCTACCGGTGTCGTTTTCCTGTACTTACCTGTGCGACAATGTGTTTTATGTAAAACGTGGATTCTCATTCCGATTCTGAATGGTCGCACTTGAATTATAGAACCAGTGAAGTTCAGCCGATGTACTACCACAAAAAAAAACAAAAATAGGTGTTTTTTGTTTTCCTTTTTTTGTTTAAGATTGAGGTAGCATACGAGCATGCAGTCCACCTGATGGTATATGGCCAACGCCGTTGGTGGACATCGGTAACCGACATATAGAACTGGGGTTCTATATGAAGTCTATCGCAGATGTGCTGCAACTCACGAGAAATAACATAGTCGCCTTATACGAAAGTAACTTTATATTACTTGTTTGTATTACCATTTGAAATAAAATAAACATTTTTTTATAGCGAAGTTTGCGTTTTGATAGAAAGGTTTGAAGGCCAGTGGATTGGCATAGGAGACGACCATGTCAGCCTTCTGCAACGCATAGCGTTCGGCTTCAGTTTGGACCCCTACTTTACATGATTTTTAGTTTATTATAGACAAGCTGTTAAGCCCTATTTAACCCCCCTTAAGAGTTGAATTTCTTAAAATCCCTTCTTATCGCTCACTTACACCATAAAAGGAACTTCTGTACCAAATTTGAAGGTCCAAAGTATAGTAGTTTCGGCTGGCGTTAATATATAAGTCAGTGGGTCGGAATTGCGCTTTATACATAAAGATAGATGATTCCAGAGGTTCATAGGCGACAATGACCATCAAGTTGACATACTTGCTACTTCATTCTTCAACTAAACTTTCGGATGTTTGTGTTGTGGCGCTTATCGTGGGCTCTTGTAGATGTGTGCGGTGCGTGCCACATCGTTATCGGAACATGTGGCCCACGTGTGTTCTCTATTTCCGCCCTTCCCTTCCCTCGGAGACGCCAAGGACAGTAATAAAACTCTTACTTAATTACCACCGACGTAATTAACGAACTACTTTATTATGTACTAGCTATGCCCACGGTTTCACCCGCGCTAATGCAACATGACATACATGTAATTGAAATTTAATACCATCAGCAATTCCGAAGTAGCATTTTTAAAATGGCAGCTGATAACTGACGGCTGCATGCGCGCGTGTTCTTCAGTTTAATTTTGTTGCGTAGAACCCTAATTAAATTTCTAACATAAATTTCACTTTACTAAGTCGTTATTAAATCAGGTATCGGTCAGAAAAAGTCCCGTCAAAATTGGTTTAGCCGTTTAGAAGACAAGCTGGAACAAACACATTTATAAAAATCTTGTATATACTTTCATATGTTTTTAGTTACGGCTTAATTATAGGGCATAAGTATAACTTTAAGTAATTATTGTGACATTACGAACCGATTTAAATTTTACTTATATAGACGAAAGATCCACGCTTTTGAACTTTTATCGGTAAAATATTTATTCGATCCGCTCCGCTTGGATTGATATGAGACCATCCTGGCCGGCTATAAATTATGTCTGAAGTAAATTAAATTCTAGTCCGAGTTTTTATCCACATATCGATAGGTTTAATGGCATTTTCATAACGTTTTATCGACTTTAACTGGCGAAATACAATCCGTATTAAGAATAATCTATGGTGATTTGCAATTTTAATACCGACTTTGTAATTTCAATGTAGAGATTCTCAAAGCACTGTGCGCTTAATGCATATGCATGTTAATAATATAAATACTGGTACATTAATAAATGCATGCATTTGTAAAACTTCCGGAAACAAATATTTCTGCGCCGTTGTCTCATACAATTTTAGATTAGTTAAAAATATAACACACCGACATTATTGAAGTTTGTAGAACTCTTTGTGATTCGACTTCTATATATACCTATACCTCTTTCTACCTAACAACTGCAGTGTTACATTACTGGGTTTGGTCCTGAAAGATGGTTGGGAGACATACTTATCCAAGGCCTTCCAACTTAGTCCTCAGAGGTAGCAGCATGTGGCAAAGCTCTGTTCAAACTTTGATGCAATCTGGGGTTGATGACAGATGTCATTATCAGTACCATTAGTACGAGTTTGTCTTGTTTTTTCCAGACAAGATTGAGTCTTGTTTCTGCCAAAAATGCCCTCTGTAAATTTTAATTCCGAAACAAGCCGCTAGGGGCGCTGCATGTAGATGTATGGGCAGGAACAAGACTCAATCTTGTCTGAAAAAACAATACAAACTCGTACTAATGGTACAGGTAAACTCCATGCTCGTTTGTTACCTCCATATCATAAAAAATATTGTTAACTCGTCATAGACCCAATCTTATTGAATTAATTGAGAGATATTATTGCAAATAATGTTCTTAGATGTACTAAAATACCTTGTTTATAAATTTCTGTCACCAATATAACACGATAAACTTTTTTAACACTAAACTAAATATTACGAGAACTTTGTGCGAGAATTCGGTTTTGAGAAAAAGAGGACATTGTTTTTGGCACAAATACATACATACATATCGAGTACGTTGGCAGTGTAATTAACCATCACAAGTCTTTACTGAGACATACGCGTTTAAGCGCATTAAAAAAGTCTTGAAAATGGTAGAATTTCGTACATTTCGATTCCGGAAGCAACCAGGCTCTCTTATATATGAGGCGATCATCTCAGTCCTCGGGAGTGGCAACGCATCTGTGATCGACTTCAGATAGAACCCCTGTCCTACATAAAGTTGCTTGCCGATGTCGATGGGCGGTAGTTACCACTTCATCAGATGCATGCTCGTTTGCTACTTCAAACTGATAAGAAAATGTACTTCTTACTTACTTGCTACTGCGCTACAACCCTTTGCGAGTCTTGGCCTTCCCAACGATTTCCCTCCACTTCGCTCTATTCGTTGCTACCCTCATGATAGTTCGTTGATTTAAAAAATGTGACTAAGGTAAAACTCTGATCATATCTGAGATTGATCACAGACGTCTATTGTAAGCAGTGGCCATATACAATCAGACGGATTGTTCGTTTTCTCTTTGCATAATATTTAAAAACTTATTAGAGAGCCCTTCAGTTATCAGATATCCGTTATTGAGAACTTAAAGCAACTGGTGAATATAAATCAAAAGAATGTTAAAAAAGCGAGCGTTCGCTTAACCGGGGTCATCGCCCTCCCCACCCCTTTGCCACCGTCCGGTAATTATAAGTACGTTCTACGATAACACGTAAAATTGCTTGTAGGTATATTTTGTAGGTTTAAACTTTAAAACAATACAAAGTGTCATTTATTGTTTCTTTTTGTCATATTTAGTTTGAAAGAAGGATTGAAAAATTATAATACATTGTGATTCTGCAAAACAATAATATAGTACCATTTTTGTTTCTTTTTGTCGCATTTAGTATGATAAAAAGGAATATTACAATAATAATATTTCGCATGTATTTCCTAGTTCATTTGTTAGTCGTTTAATAGAAATTCGACCAATAAAACATGAATTTTAGATTTATTATTCTTTAATTTGTTTTTATTTTTTTATTTTATTTTATTAATCTTTGGGAAACATACAATGTTTAATACATACATCGTATGTTTCCCAAAGATTAATGATTGTTGTTTGGTTAACGTTAGTACGATTATCTATTTATATCGATAACATTAATAGTTATAATAGCTAAATAATGAAATCGGTTCACAGTAGGCGAAGTAATCGGTTTACATACAAAAAAATACCAACCGAATTAAGAACCTTCCATCTTTTGAAGTCGGTTAAAAGATTTAAGGAAACGTATACACAGATATATAGATGACAATGCTGACAAGTTAAACATAAAAGACTTACCTATGTTTTTTTTTACTTTACACGGCCAATTCCCGGAGGTCTATTTTAACACCTTATCTAATTATTTTTAGCATTTTTATCGTTTAAGGGATATTTATGATAAATTACCACCTTTGCTGTGTTATGCATAAATTGCACCACCCTTTCTTTATATCATTGTTTTAACTTTGAAGGGATTTAGTATTTATACATCTTTTGCAGAAGTTTATGCGTTTAGTTGGAAGGGTGTGTAAGCCGATACTTGATACTAGGGTGCCATAATGTTGAAGTCTGTTTTCAGTCAGGATAGATAACTACCTCCGAAGACTTGGAACACATCGGATAGGCATGGAATTCAGACCAAAACAACGCTATTATTAGGTAGAATGTATGGTGTTGGTGCCTTCGAGGCAAAAATGGACGAGCCTTCGTTAATTCGAACTTGGGTGTAATGGTGTCGAACTTAAGCCTCGTAAATTTTCAAGTCTGTGCTCAGTACCTACATTTGTAGGTATTACACTGCTGGGCACAGTCTTATTATTTAACAATATGTAAAATAGTGATATGAAACATTTCAATGTTTTTCTTAAATGGAATTGTTTAACAATGGGTTAATTTTGTTTCTGTGTAGGAATTAGTTACACTTTGGGTCGATGTAAACAACATGGGCCCACAAATTGATACGTCCATGTCACCAATCTTCCCGTTCCTTTTTTTCGTGGGGAAACCTTTCATGGGTTCCTCTCTGGCGCGAGGGCAGAAAAGAGGATATGCCAGACTCCTACAGCCTAAAACTCCGGCTAAAACACCAACTAAAACCCCGGCTAAAACCCTCCGGACGCCCTTTGTCAGGACCAATGATCCGCTAAAAGCACGCCCATTCCCACTAACTTAACCTAGAATAGGTTGGGTTAGTTAGGAAACGAAGTATATTACTTGCTTTTCTCTATTTAGGAATTGCTATCCTTCTGTGACCGACCTCGAATAGATTAGGTGCATCCTATTTAGAATGTAATCAACCGTGGAATGCAGGTTATTTAGAATATTCACCTAATTTGACGACCCGCGTGGCAGCGGTCAGCATACCGGTCTAACGCGCAATGGGTCCCGGGTTCGATTCCCGGCCAGACAGAAATATGAATGATGAGTTTAGATTTCTGTTCTGGGTCTGGGTGTTTGTGTAACCGTGTTTGTGTGTCCATGGCACCCACGACACAAGAGAAAATCTGAGTGTGGGACTATGAGTGTAGAAAGCGTGTTTTTTTTTTTAATTCTAAATAACCTGAATTCCACGGTTGATTACATTTGTTATCTTTAACCCTGTCGGTGTCAACCGTATTTTATATATAGATGTTCCTTTAGGTCTAATTCGATAGTGGTATTAAAATTCGGGTATTTGTTATATTTTTAGTTAGTAGTAAGGTAGTAGTAGTCGTATTTGTAGTATTTTTAGAAAATAATGATAATAATACGAAATAATTATAGGTCAGGTAATATGAAAAATATAAAATAATATACTAATAAATAATTAATAAATTTTATGATGCGAGGATGAACAATACATCCCGCCGCAGATATAACATAATTGTAAAAGAATGCCATAATGACGTTATAAGTCTATATTTCTGCAACTTTAAGTTAAAAACTTTTTTTTATTTATTTCTGTACCAAAATAGCACAGATCATTCATTGGGATACCTACTTATATTTTACCCAAAAAAAAGATATAATTGATTTACTGTATTTATTAATTTGAAACATAACGAATGTACGTTTTTTTATCAAATAAGTCCTTTTAAGTTGCTGGAATGTAATCTGGTAACTAAAAACATTAACTTTCTAGTATTTAAAAAATAATACGTACTTCTAAAACATTAAATTGGTAATGTAAAAAGATGGATGTTTATTAATATGCAAAAATATAATAAATACATAGTAGAAAAAATAACAATTTGTGAAATGATATTAATTTTGGTGATTCCCTTTTAAAGGAAAGAATTAAAACAACGATTAAAGACATTGATTAAACTTATTTTATTGCATATTTTTAACGAATATTAGTAAAATACATTAATGGGTACCTATGGATATATATAGGTACTTATTCTACCACACTCTACTTACCGATAACTTTAAATATTGAAGTTAAACTTTTTTAGAATCGTGATTTGAAACTCGATGAAAGAAAACTACGGAAGCAGTTCTCGTGTCTAGAACTAGATGGCGCTGTACCCCTTCTGAATCACGCTAACGACTTTACATCATAGCTTGCGTACGTCCTCAAGTTTGGTGTAAGCGAAATAAGATGTCCGAATATGAGCATCAGAAAAGCTTAATCCATTTTTGAATAGGCATAAGTGTTATTTATTTATACTCAGACATATTTTATTATTTATTATTATTAAGTTTCTCTTCTGCTGTGAGTGAATGGCACTCAGATTTTTTTGCTGATTGTATCTAAGGGCGAATTATCAAAGTCTCCCTGTTGACAATATTTCAACATGTTATATTGCCCTTAGTCATCATTTTAATACTAAAATGTACACATAAATATGTGAACGAGCGCCCCCACACTAATTTATGAAAGTGACTTTCTCTAACAGAATAGTTGTCTGTCAAGGACCTTTTACTTTACACTTTCGACTTTTTGCGATTTAAAACATTCTTAGAAACTGTGTTTCACTTTGTACCAAATGTATTTTATCTAGGTATTTCTATTGAAGAGAATTTTTCCTTCTCGCTTTTGAAACTTTCTTTGGGGGCTTTATTTAAATCATGTTTTTGTGTCGTAAATTTTATTCATTGAATATCGGTATGGCATAGATATTAAATATACGATAACGTATATATAAATAAGTGATACTTATAGTATTTGTAAATATTTGATGTTGATCAATTTGATATATTAGTAGGTACCTACATATTTTCTATCGGAAAACTAAAATTTGTAAAGTTGAAAGGACATAGCGATTACACATTAATTCAACTAAGTTTGGTTAACATAACTGTGTTACACCTTCTTAAAAATAATAAATTGAAAATATTTACCTGTGTACCTAAATTGGGGATAATTTATGAAGCAACAGGTAAAGTGTATCCCGGAATCCTGGTCACACATTTAAATTTTCGATTCCTTTTTTGTGGGATATATGATATATTTCTTTACTTGACTATGGAGAGTGTTAAATCATTATTCATACAAGTATTGAGGTATGTCTGAGTCGCAAGTACAGGTGGCCCTTGTACCGAGGTACCTACTATATATTGAAAAGATAGGAATATTGCAAATTTAATCAAAATAATCACATTTTTCTAGTACTTTTTGTATTCCCAGACACAACTTTTACTTGAACAATGACTTTCGAATACTTTTATGCACACAGATGGCGTTCAAAGTACTATCTTGACGTCAACATTGCAACGTAGTCGGAAAATTTTAACAAATTTTCCCTCATTTCCGACACAACATATATAGTTTTTTTTAATGTTAACACAATGTTCGGGCTTGCGCCTCTGGGTTGTCGCCAAAAGTTTAGGGGTCCGTGAGTTTTTTTTTGTATAGCGAATGGCCGCGAGGGGCGCACCGCAGCCGCCGCTCCCGCGCCCGGCGCCGCCCGGGCGGGCCCGCCGCAAGCTTCTTCGCTTCCAACGATACGTGTTATTTGATACTTCAATTTTTATAACGTTTCTATGGGATCTACATTTATCGAATAAATTATAAAAGTTTAATTTTTTTTTTCAAAACTCTACATTATGACCTCCGACCCGACCGTCCCGGACGCCCGCCTAACGTCGATCCGGAGCTTCGGAGGGTCATTCGGTAAATCACTATCGACAAGCGCACACAACGAGGGTTACAATAACGTAAATTTCATCCGGCCAATTTAAGGGGAAACTTCGCGAAAAATCCCCGAAGTTCGCGGGAGATCGCGCGAGCCGCGATCGCTTCGCAATTTTTTGGCGGTGTTTCGGCGACCGAGGCGTCCGGTCGGGGGTGAGCGGCGAGGGCTAATACGATGCGCGGGGGCGGTCGCACCCTAAACGTGTACAAAAGTAGTGTGTTTCGGGTGAGAAAAGTGTGTTTAGGGCAGGTTGCGGCGCGCCGCGCAGCGCGGGGCGGCGCGCGCCATTGGCCGCCGCCCGCCGCCCCCGCCCCGCGCGCCGCCCGCACACCCAACCTCATTACGCACCACTCAATTTTACAATTAACTATATTTCCCTTTTAAAAACATTTATAATTTACTCCCATGTCCTAAGAAACCTGGAGAATATTTTTTTGGGTTAATAAAAATTAAATATTTTTTAAATTTATTTTTTAACAATTAATCATTTTTTTATTTCATGAAATAAAAACATACATTAATTGTATTTTTATCAAATATATATTTTATTTTAATGTTGTTTTTAAAAAATATTTATGAAATATTTTTATAAGCATGCAATAATTATATGGAGGTTAATAATTAGTATAATATATAGGTAAGGGTTCCCATTAATTAATAGGTATATAAGTAGAAATTTTATTTTTCTTATCATAGGCACTTACTAAATTATTAAGTTAACAAAGGGATTTTTGATTTTTTTCT
>DWNE01010826.1:0-10137 GCA_018249875.1 Cecropterus toxeus
GGATTAACCCTTCTGACCTACCACCCCCAGACCATGTATTAAAAGTTGGCATTGATGTCATGTTATTAAGGAATTTATGCACCCCCAATATGTGTAAATGTACATTTTTTTTAGCCCAACGAAGTGGGCGCGGGTCTGCTAGTATTATATAAAATATTAATCGCAGAACACTTTTTGAGTGTCAATAATCTACTACGACTTCGCTGGGTTTCGTTTATGTAGAATAGACATGTGTAAGTAATAAAATAGATTCATGACACGTAATATTACCCGTTCATGTAATACGGCATCACGTATTACTCGACCAGAATAAGCATTACACCTGACAGTAAAACATCTCACCACACACACACACACACACACATCGCGGGGCCTGTAGCAAATTCTGTCAGGAGGCCCTTGGTTTGCTATAGGCTCTAAGTTAAAGGTATTAAATACTTCACAACTCTGTTACAAATAAACTTTTCTGAATGTCATATGGGCAAATTTAGAGATGACATTTTTAATATCAAATGAGTAAATCAGCAAATTATATTCATATAGAATTATAGAGTATGATATGATTTGTTGGCCCGCGGGGCCTCTAGAGTCACACGACCCGTAGCATTTTGGCTAATCCGACACTGGTTTTGGATACGGATATGTAATTAATTCAGATTATCCGTTAGTTTCGGTTACGGATATAAGTATATTGTTTAGGAATTATAATGTAGAATACAAATAAGTAATAATGGTTTTTTTTCTGTTATCAGTTGCTATTACATACAATCAGTAGAACATATCAATCAATTGTGTTATTTGTTAAAGTAAAAAAAGCATGTCTACAAACAGATCCAGAATTAACCGAAACTTTTATATCAGATATGGTTACGGATACATTTTTATTTCGGATATCCGAATAGTTCCGGTTACATTTACGGAGCTCCATAACATCCCTGACATAAATGCAGCATATAAAGCCGGAGCTACTTCAGGTTAGTTTTTTAAAGGTACAAGTAATCGCTTGTTTTATATTACACGTTTTACACAGCGTTTCTTTATTTTGTTAAAATAACAGGAAGTAGGTACTTACTGGTCCAGCGAATTCTACAATAATTTTTTCGTAAGCCCTCCCTAAGGGGTCTTTAGGTAAAAGAGGCCTTTCAGGATAGGCTTCATCTAGGTACTCAGCAGTGACCAAACTCTCATAGATACAAACGCCATCTTTTATTTCTATCGCTGGAACTTTACCTGTGTATAATACAAAAATATTTTAAATACAAATTAAATCCAATCGTTCCGTGTTATAATGGCTGAATCATTAGAATACATAATAATAGAGAGGAAAGAGGCTATTTTTACATTAGGTTCGTCTGCGATATTCACGAATATAAAATGTAATAAAGCGTATAAACATGTCCAAGCCACCTTAGAATAATAAAGATTAAGAATTCCAAAATCGCAATTGACTAACAAGTTGACACATTCAATACTATTTTAGAATTTTCAACACTTTACAAAGCACTTAATGATCGTTCACACATTTTACTTCATCATTGGAGTAGGTATTTCAAATAGATATTTTTTTTTATTTTGAAACTCGTCAAGCTATTATTAATCAAAATGTTCTTACCCAAAGGACTTTTACTTGTTAACCACTCCGGTTTGTTTTTCAAATCGATATTTACGACTTCATAGTCGATTTGCTTTGCATTCAGTACCAGGATAGTTCGTTGTGCGAATGGGCAGTATCGCATGTTGTAGATGCGTAGTTTTCCATTGTACGGAGGCAAAGGATCACCTAAAATAGGAGTTTATCACAAATCTGCCGTTCAGTAAAAGCTCCAAATTTTTATCAGCTCACACCCACAAAGATAGAAGACTTTTTATATAATATAGAAGCAAATAAACATGCAGTTCACCTGATGGTAAGTAGTCCCTGCCGCCCATGGACATGTGTAAGAAACTTCAGGGATTCTATCTGAAGACAATGAGATGAACAGATGCCGTACATACGAGGACAAAGTAGGTCTTATGTAAAAGTTAGCCGGCAACTACACCCTTCCACCGAAACTCAAGTACTTCTGCTAGAAAAAAATGAGTGTGGCGGTGGGACTTCCACAGTCGAGCCATAATTCTACCACCTTGCATTTCTATACAGACTTATTCATGATACGGCTCTGCAAGGACTATCGCTACGTTTAGGTTATCCTGCTTTGTACTGGTTTCATAGGTAGGAGAAGATAGTATAGGATAGGAGAGCGATATTTGTATAAAAAGGCAAACACATCTGTGTCCATGTAAGGTAAGACTCCAATTCCAAGTGTGGTCGAATACATATGGGCCGCAATAGCCACTTATCATCATCAGATGGACTGCATGCTCGTTTGCTATTGCAATGTACCCTTTTTAAGGGAAACTTCTTTATCGACGTATGACCCGCGACGACCCCTTGACGACCCGCGCGGTCGAGCGGTTACTGAATGCGAGCGGCATCTGAATGATGAGTTTAGATTTCTGTTCTGGGTCTGGGTGTTTGTGTGTTCGTTTTTGTGTGTCCATGGCACCCACGACACAGGAGAAAATCTTTGTGTGGGGCTATGAGTGTAGAAAGCGACTCATAGAAAACGTCTTGTAGAAAGTTTGCCGTCACATTTTTATGATTCGCGTCACATTTTTATATTATGCGTCACATTTTTTTATATAAAAAATAACAGTAAATCTAAATAGTACTTATCGTTAATTTAGTGTTATGGTCAAAATTGGTTTAATTTACTGTAAATATCATTATTACTTATGTGATAAGTACTGAGGAGATCTCTTTATTTCGTAAACATTGTAAAATGTTTTCACAAAAAGTTTAGTTAATATTAAGTATTTTTGGAGAAAAAAGCACTTAAATAATTATGTATAGGTAAACATCTGTATGTTAATATGAAATGCGTGTTTGGATGCGTGAATATAGCTTTAGCAGTTACAGAAAGATTATATCGATGTTTATTTGATTATAGTGTCATATATTTACCTTATCTATTTTATCTGTTATGGGCACGGTTATCAGCCTTTTTAATATATCTAACTTTACAATTCAGTCATAAATACTGCTGAAGTTGCTGAAGAGAATAATATTTAAATATTCACATTTTTTTTGTAGATTTCTGATGCTAAGTTTATGTTTTCATAATTGGTATACGGATTTTCGATTGCTTCACATACTTAATATTCTACTTGAGAAAGTAATTTGGGGGTACATGAAGTACTTTATCCAGCCCTGGATCTAGAGAGGGGGGGGGGGGGGGCAAGCCGGGAACTGTGCCCCGGGTGGCAAGTGTACAGGACGGCAAATTCAAACCTTGCATACGAATGCGCTACTCAGCATCATCATAATCACACATAGTTTACTTGACTTTAACCATTGAGACGCCTAATCTGTAGGAAGTGGAACTCGTGGAAGTTTTTGTCCCGCCTAAAAATAATTGAAGATCTGGGGCTGCCTGTATTTAATGTATATGTAATATATATAATATGCTATTATTGGTTACGCCAATAATCTTATCTCGTTCTTCAGGACTATTTAATGTATGTTGTTAATCCTAAAACTATGTACCTACCTATTTTTCCCAAAATATATCTAAAATTGTAGGCATTATATACAATACTTAGTGTAATACACCTAACACATAAGTAAAATCCCGATATTGTAGATATAATTTGAATATTTAATTTTAAGTCGACTCGTCTTATTAATTATTACGCTAGGAATTATAAATAATTGATATTATTCACAAACATAATTATGTCATGTTTAGTCTATTCAGTGGACGCGAATAATTTTAACTAATTATAGTACATAAATTATACCTTTTTGTTTAAAACTTAAATTTTATCCCGTTCTTTTCCGTCGGCCTATTTACGGAAAGCGGGATCAAAATATTGAACCCTGTCTACGCTACGAAATTGATAATTGTATTTAATGTAGAGAAGTACAGTTTTATTTATTGCTCATATTTGGTACATTTAATATAGGTACACCGTAAATATTTTTTATACCTACTTATTGCTCATAAATTAATATTATTGAGTACTTAATTATTATGTTTCATAAAATTATTAACGACGTTTTGGTCAAATATACCTAATCTTAATTACACTTACCTTTGCCTAAATGTTTTGTGTTGAAATTAATTATCCCTTTAACTGCTTTAGTAGCCATATTGCGATACGGTAACACGTATTCCAAAATTTGGGCGACTGGCGCTAATACTCTGTAGGACGACATTAACATATGTATGGCGAAACTTATTGTATATGTTATCATACTGATAGTTGCACAATGTTTTGTAATATGTATTCAAAGGTGACTTTGCACTTTTCTATTATCATGTATATTTGCTTGTTTTATTACTGTACATATAGAATAGTTAATGCTCTACGAGTTAGGTACATAAGTATCTAACCTAGGTAATGGTTTTAACCTACCTACTTGGTACAACTACAAGTCGAACCGATTTTACGAATACGAAATAATAATACCTACTACACTACATTTAGATAATTATAGATAGGTACTGTGAAGTGAAGTGTTTACATGAATACTTATCGGATTGACGTAACCGTACCATACCATAGACGAATACATTGTTACGAATAACCATAAGTTTACACGGTAAAAACTTTATTCATTTATTTTAGCACTAAAAGTAACTATTGTTGGTGATTTTGTAATCAAAAAATATTATATTTATCGTCATCGTGTACATTTTAAGACCGTTCCAAGTACAATAAATTATTTTCTTTTTTTCTGTAATAAACAACAACAAGAAAAGAAAAAAAAAGAATAAGCAACATTAACTAATAAACGTTACGTGGCTGTACCCAAAGGCATGGCCAAGGTCAAATTTGTATTACACAAAAAGTAGGGATTAAAAAAATACAAATTAAAATACTAGCTATCAAGTGCTTACGTGTAGAAATAGGTTTCGAAGGCTCTTTTCATGAATGCCTTTCAAATGATAATGGATTCTTGTCCCTACATGTATTTCTTTTACTTTAAATAATAATTCGTTTCCATCTAGTCATCCACTAACTTTTATATAAGGCAATACTTGATATTGAACTATATAAATACTCGTTGAGTGAATATGCCCATCCCTAGCATGTCAATATTATTAATACCTTTCTGTCAAAAAAATATACTTTCGTTCTGTCACTGTCATATCTACGTTGTAGAAGCGCAAGATTTTCTTTTTCGTTTCATTGTAACTATTCAACTCATAATAACGACACGCTGGCTAAAATTTGTTATTACCACGTCATTTTGGAATTTTGGATATAATATAAACGAATTATATGTTAAAATTTCATTTTATCTGAATTTAGGAGTTAAATATTACACACCAATTCTGTCATTAAATTAAAATGTCTGAAAAACATCTGCAAACCGGTAAATCTAAATAACAAATTGCTTAATATACTTTAGTAATATTTTTTTAATCGTTTTGTTATTTGTTTTAGGTGATGCTTTACCTCCATACAGCGGGAAGCTAAGACTCTTCGCTATGCGTTTCTGTCCGTATGCTGAAAGATCCGTTCTTGTGTTGAATGCTAAGAAAATTGAGTACGACTTAGTGTTTATCAACTTGGATCATAAGCCGGAGTGGATATTTGAGTTCAATCCTAAAGGTATGTTTAAGTTTCTATTTTTATAAACATTTTTTGTACACCAAACATTTGGAGGTGCCATTCAGACGACCTTGCCTTTAGAAAGGTATTTGCTAGTACGTTGTTGATTATGGAAGGGAGGAGAATGATTTACTAGTATGAGGAATATAGCATATCATGAAATATGTAGAGTTTTATATGTGATTTTAGGTTAATATTATTGCGGAATTTATACATTTTTATGAGTTACCGGTACTGAAGATATGCGTTTTTTTTTTATTTGAATTTTAATCGTAAAATATTGGCAAAAAGAAATAAAAGAGAACGTACTTTATAAAGACCTTTAAACCACATTTCTCCACACCAATATCTTAAAAATGAATCGAAGTTTTCTTAGGTCAGTTTCAAAAAAATAAGTTTAACTCTGGAAGAGCCACTGCTACAAGTATTTATGCTTAATAGACACTAGTGTTAAGCAATGTCATGTTCTTATATGAAAGGTGTCTTTACGAGGACACTTAACTGAGGCTTTGCAACTTAGTTCGCAGCAGAGATATTCCTACTATCTGGGGTTGATTACAGATGTCTATAGGCACTTAATATCAGGTTAAAATACCTACTCATTTATTATTGTATTTGACGACCTGCATGGCGGAGTGGTCACCATACTGGTCTGACACGCAGTGGGTCCCAGGTTCGAACTCCGGCCAGACAGAAATGTGAATGATGAGTTTAGATTCCTGTTCTGGGTCTGGATGTTTGTGTATTCGTCTTTGTGTATCCATGGCACCTATGACACTGGAGAAAATCCTACTGTGGGGCTATGAGGGTAGAAAGTGTTTTAAAGCGTTTATGTTTCCTTACTTATTATAAAAAATATGTTGTCTATGATATGAATGCCATGTAAACTGCTACATTAATTTCTAAGTATGTGTCCAAAAATATTATCCATACATCCATCTTTTTATCTTATCAACACCACAGGTATCGGTACATGCATATAACCACAATCTTATTTATTACTACATTTTTTGTATTTACTTATTTCAATATTTATCTTTGAACCAACTCTGATTTATAGATACTAAATATTTCGAAATCCTGTTAACCTACAAACAGGTTCACTTTTATATGAGGTGACCATCTTAGTTATTCGAGGTAGCAGCCTGTAATCGACTTCAGATAGAACTCTTGTTCTATATGAAATTGCTTACAGATGTCCATGGGTGGTAGTAACCGCTTACCATCAGGTGGACTGCATGCTAATTTGCTACTTCATTCTTATAAAAAAAAGATTATAATTAATGTTTATATTTCAAACATAACTTTTCTTTAGTAAAAATTCAAAATCATGCTACGAATTGTGGCCTAAATGTTCCTTATTTAACCATACTAGTGGTCGGGAATTGACATCAATAAATCTTTATTGAAAATTTAAAGAATCAATTTTTTTATATGCTTATTTTTTATATGCTCACTGTGTTTACATCTTTTTATTAATAAAATTAAAACTCATTAAAATAAGACATAAAAGAAGAAAAAAATTGTTGACAAACAAAAAAAGTGTACTGAATGTACTTTTATCAATAAAAACGTTAATTCTCTTTATAGGTTCGGTGCCTGTCTTGGAATATGAACAAGGCAAAGCTATCTTTGATAGCACCATTATCAACGTGTATCTTGATGAAAAGTACCCTGATGTGCCATTGCAGTCCTCTGATCCTCTCCGCCGAGCACAGGACAAAATGCTTGTGGAGCTCTTTGCTAGTGTATGTTCTGTTATATTTCTTTATTATCAGGAGTTAAATTTAAATTCTTTTTAGGTATAGTTATCAAGTGTTGTAGCAAATGACATTATTGTTGTATGTCATATATTTTTTGTTTCTCATGTGTGTGTGTGCGTGCATGCGTGCACGCGCGCTTGTGTGTGTGTTTTAATGCAGTCCTTATTACTATTATCTTTGTACTAGAAATATGGAATGAAATATAACTCTGCCATTACAGATGCTCATATGAAATTTAGTCATTAGCAATCATCGGTATAACATTCCATTTGTAGTATATTTTTTTTTATAATTATTGATTTTCTTAATTCTTCTCTTAAATTAAAATATTTTGTCATATTCGATAGTATGGGTATCAATTTTTAATGTTTCGTATTTATAAGCATAACATTTAATAATTTAACAAATGTGTGCAGCTGTAATATCTGCTCTGACTAATTTTATAAACAACTGCCCAAGCATTATCTCCAAAGATACACATTATAATTATTTTATATTTTGAATATGTACACGCTTTATTCACAATGTATATGGTACTATCAAGTACCGTGGTACTAATAACAACAATAATTTTGAAAGTCAAGATAATCATGTTATAATGGTTTTTACAATTACTTAGTCCTTTTTGGGCTTTGAATTAATTCTAAGCATTACTTATTTTAAGAGTGCTTATATGATATTCCCAGGTGGCAGAACCAGTGTATTTCGACTGAGGAGGTACCACCGTCACACCTATTTCTAGTGTGAAGCAGTTATTGCATGTGTGGAAGAGTGTCGTTGCCATCTCACTTATACATATGGCGACCATCCTATTGCTCAGCTATAGCAACGCATCTGAAATCGACTTCATTTAGAACCCCTGTTCTAAACGAAGTTGTTTACAGATGTCCACTGGTAGCAGTAGTCAGTTGCAATCGGGTCGACTGCATGATCGTTTTCTATTTCAATAAGATAATAAATATATACAATTAATATACATATATATTCCGTTTATTTCAGGCTCAATCAGCTTATTACACTGCTGCTTTTAACCCCCAAGGAATTGAACCTAAGACAGCTGAGACTTTCCACAAGGGACTTGAGTTGCTGCAAAAGGAAATCCAATCTCGTGGCACTAAATTCCTTCATGGAAATGAACCCGGTTTCATAGATTATACGCTTTGGCCGTTTTTGGAGCGATTTGAAGCACTAAAAGTTTTGGGCAAGGAAGAGTTTGCAATTGACAAAACAAAATATGAAGCACTAGTAAGTAAATTAAGAATTATTGTAGTGGCATTAAATAGAATGTACAATTGATATGAACACAGTTATTTAATTATTAACTAACGGTAATGCCGTACATGGTTTTACTTGCATACTATGGTCTGAGGACAAATCCACTTTAGAGTTTGTTCATGTAGATTAGAAATAGAATTGATTTTCCCAATGACTGCCTCAAGGGAGGGCAATGTATTTCAAGCATGTCTATGTTTGTATGTAATGTCAATTTTTGCACATGCTACATCCCAAGACATATGATTAGAATTGTTTCAATTTGCAGTGATATAGACTATATAATTTTAAAAAATGGCGCATTTAATACAATAACTATTATATTGAAAAAAAAAACTCTTAAAAGCGTTAAATTTATTATATATGTATTATGAAAAAAAAAACATCTGCTTGAAAACAAGTAACTGAAACTGAAGGCAATCAATCATTTAAATTATTTTAACGATGTTACTTGTTTCATTGGTTTTAATTTTTACAGGTTACTTACATGGACGCTGTACGTAACGTGCCAGCTGTGAAGTCCTACGCCTTGGCGCCGGATACGCATGCTAAGTTTACCGAGTCGAGGATCAAGGGTGATGCTGATTATAACATGCTGGACAGCAGTGCCGTTTGCTGCATGGGCCCAAGGAAGAAGAAGCAATAAATAAACTTAAACAACAGGGTGATATATATGTATTACAATATTGTAATCAATATACGTAAAGGCTTTGGTTCAATAAAAGTACAATATTATGCATTTTATTTTGAGTGGTTTTATTTTATTATGAGATACTAGCTAGCCCGACAGACTTTGTCTTGTCTTAATTTTTAAGTTTTGAATTCGATATGGTAAGTCTGACAGTTCTTTAAACCCCATAAAGGTAGGTATAGTTGATTTTTAAGTTTTTGGCGCAACTTTACCATTTTTCTTTATAAGTACCTCCTGACAGTAACTAATGCAACAAAAATTTGCGAAATCGATCCAGCTGTTCACAAAAATAATGTGATTTCCTTTTCCTATAATGTAGAACACGATGTAGTGTAAGAAAAAAATATTGTAACTGACAATTTGTAAGTGCCCCCGTAGGCAATTTTGGCTATGGCCCGTAGGCTATGCAAAATAAAGACATTTCATTTCATTTCGTTTGTAGCTTTTATCAAAAATGATATATTAAATTGTTATGAACGTAAAGATAAAATTTAAAATATCCCTATCTTAATAATATTATTAAATATAATTCGTGTAGTAATTGATTTGTAAAGATCTAAAGCTTTGGGTATGTACATAATTGCCTACGAATAAAAGAAAACATTGGTATTTTCGTCTTTATTTGTAACTGTAATTACATTTTTAACGATTTGTATTCCTTAAAAATATATATCATTCTTTTTGTTGTACACAATATAATTCATACAGCACTACACTGATACATAATGCCAAAAATACTATTCTTGTATG
>DWNE01010827.1:0-10137 GCA_018249875.1 Cecropterus toxeus
CAAAAAAAAATGCTTCACGCTAGAAATAGGTATGGCGGTGGTACTTCCCCGGTCGAACTACTCTGGTTCTACCACCTGCAAAAGAATGAGAGAGTTTTGGGCCATAGTGCAAAATGCCGTGCCTCGGTGGGCACTTCAAGTAGTCGGTTCGGATTGCTATCATTAGACATACGTAAGAACTCGGAGGTCTTTTGATCGTTTTGGATACCATGAGTAAGCCACCAACCTATGCTCTTCACCAAAACGCCTCATAGCAGCATTGTTGAGCACACTTCAGGCTTCCCGCAGTTGTGGGGAGACATCCGTACACAGCAATAGACACAAAAAAGATTGCACTCAATAGATCAATAAAAGCAAAAATAATTATTTGCGACGAAATAAATTAAAATTTATTGCTTATAACGTCATAGAATTTTATTACCTTGATAAGTGTTGTTATTAACAGTAAGCGTGGATCTTCGAATATTTGTCGCTAAACAAAACAGAAACAGGAAATAACGGTTGTTCTTATAACATGGAAAGTTATTCAACATTTAATAAGAATAACAATAAAGTCGAGTTACGTGACAAGAACAATTCATTTTAGTCTTCGATAAATAGGTTTCCAAATAGTCCTTTAATAAAAAGCCTATATATTTTTCGGAATGCATTATTAACTTCATCGATGTAAATACGCTTTTACAGCCTTAGCGACTTTGGTGATAGCAACATATATGAATCTAGAAATAAAAGCTGTCTCAGTACTCGTTGATCCTCCAGCCACCATCCACCATTTCTAGAAGAAAGACGATTTAAGCCCCGCATTTATTGGAATCCAGGTGTTATCCCCTTTTGAAGTTGGGATTTTGGCTGACCCAACGGCATCTGAGCAACCAAAGCACCCAAGACTTACACAGCACACTTCAGATAGAATATGAAGTTGCTTACAGATGTTCATGGGTGGTAGAATCATTTACCATCAGGTGAACTGCATGCTTATTTGTTACTTCAGTCTGATACAATAAAAGTGAACACGACTGGTTTCATGAAGATACTATGTGACAGCCGTAGGTATCTGTCTATGTAAATTATCAATAAAGGTTGCAAGATACTTCTCTCGATAACACACACACACAACAGGGAGCATTAAGATCTACATAGCTTTATATAATGGGACTAATAAGATATAGCAATATTTCACCTTAATATGTTCTAAATTAATATTAGAATATCTTAAATTGTTTCAAATACGTAAAAAAATAACGTATACAAGTAATAAATGTCTTAAATGAATATTATGATAAAAACACAATGTTCAGTTCATATTATGGATATAATTTCATCAATGAATGCGTTTAAAGAAATGTAATTAAACCTACCGTACAATGACATTCCATGAACTTGTTCATTACAAGTGCTTATTTTACTTACAATATCATTGATACTCGTTTTACCTGACTGCGCCAGAAAAAGGGTAATGATTTTCGAGAGTGTGTATGAATGTATGTCTTATCCTTTAGATATAATGCAATATTATAAATTGCTCAACCGTGGACTAACAAAAATACAAAAAGCTACTTTTGTCACTTTAGACGGACTTAAAACGGACGCCGTCTAAAAAGACAATATTCTATAAGAACGTGCACCAGATGTTTTTATGCTTTTTGTAATGTAACTCTTAGTGCGGAGCTCTTTTATTGATAGCTAATTGTGCTTGTATGTAACAAGTAAAATATAAAGAACTAAATTATTAATAAATAAGAAAAACTATAATTTAAAAAACATGGTTCCTAGAGAGATTAATTGCATTATTGGGAGCCCGCTGATGGTAAAACGCCTCGTATTGTCCTTTGCTTCATATTATTTATGAATATTAGCCACGTTTTTTAATCCAAAACGGTGTCGGAAAATGCTATTATACGGCAAAACAAAACCGCTATTTTTGCATTCTATCGATTCGACACCAAACGCAGGCGAACTACGAACGCATAAAGAAGAAAAAAAAATGAAAGAAACAAATGTGGTAAGTTGCGTAAGCAAATATTCGTATATCTTCACATATAATTACTTTATTTTTAAACTAGATGACGCTGGTTACAATTAAACCAACTAAATTATCCGCTCAACCGCCCTCACCCGCTATAAATTTTTTGTCGCGGCGCGTCACTTCCGTCCCCCGGTAAAAATATATGTACTTAAATCTTATCCCAAATACTAAAAAGAAGTAGGAGTCCCGAAATCTATCATAGGAGAATCATCTTTTCGTATTTTAAGGTTAGCAGCTTACTTATAACGCAAAACCAGTATACGCGTACGATTTCAAAATTAAGTGTTTATTATGTTTAAAATGGCGCTCATGAATCGTGTGACGTCAGAAGCGAAAAAGCGGGAAACAAAATGCAAAGCTGTGAACATGTGAGCCGCTCGTATGGAAAACGAAAGTCTCGTCGCGAGTTTCATTCAGACGAAGTTGGCGGCTGCAGTGTACCAAGTTACTATATAGTTATTTGAACGAGGTAATCACTCACGTTAAATTCCCATGAGTATTCTAGACTTTTCAGCTCTGCCGTGACCACGAACTCTTTGCTCAAATATTGAGGTGGTATAAAGTGATAAAATTCTATATAAAATATTCACGCTGAAACGTGATCCTAAATTAACTTATTATACTTATATTATTGATATCTAGTTAAATCCAATTGCGTTAACAATGACGTTAAATAACAAAGCCAACACAAGCTCGTTTAAATAAATTTCAGTTATGAAATATTCATTGTGCGGTTTTAAATAAACTATTTGAATGTTGTACAATGTACCAACCTATGAAATAATTTCTCTTTTGTAAATTTTGTAACTGTCTGTAAAATATTCGCAATCATCTTTGTCTATTTCCTTATTGAAAATAAACTCAAACTGAATGAGACTAAGTACTTAAATAGCATTGATTGAAAATTATATGTGATATTATATAGTAAAAGAACTGCCTCGTCAAATTTATCAAATTATTCGCAATGAGCTTTTTTTAAACTGGGTTTTAGGTAATTTGTAAAACTTATGGGTTAGAAGGAGCAACGATGTCGTATATAGAAATACTTGCAAATAGTTTATTTTTGTGTCAAGCTATTTTATTTTTAATATGTACCTAACTACTATTGCACGAGTACCAGCTGTAGTTAGCACTAACAATCAGTTTAACGTAAATTCATGTTTAATCTATATCTATATAAACGTAGATATAAAAGCGAAAAGATGCTCACTCACTCACGTATAGACATGAACATCGCAGATCCTAAGCTACTGAAGGTAGAAACATGAAATTTCGACAAGAGTTTCATGTTATGACATACATATGTAGATGTTAGCTAAGAACGTATTTTCCAATATTCCATTCCAGGATTAAGTGGGGGATAAAAGTGTGGCGACCTCCCGCTACTTATTATGAGAGATGACGTCACCATATTCTGAAACACGCTATCGGAGTTTTCTCAACATCGCGCATATATACAAGATCCGAACAGACTCTTGGAGCATGGCCGCTCCCCAGGCATGATCACCTAGCGTGGGATCCGGGAGATCTCCATTTGCCAAAAAAGTTCGTATGAAGGTCCGAAAACTTTGGTGCAAGCACAATGAAATTTAGTATTTAACTTTATGGTTTGATTCAATGAAACATTTATGTATTTTTCCCATTTCCGTTTCTGAAAACCCCTAGAGGGTTAAATACGGACAGTTTTTTCGGAAGTCCTCCAATTTCGATGCAAGCTTAATGGAACTTGTGTATTTGGCTTTATGGTTTAATATAATGAAACAGTTGTTTAGCCATTTTTTTTTGATAATCAACTTAAGTATGATGGTTTGGTATGCAGATAACGACAATAGTAAGGATGGAGATACAGAAAAGTCCAGCAGTGGATCTCAAAAGTGTTCAGTCTTCAGTCTACTCGAACAAAGTCGCGGGTACTGCGAGTCAAATGTAATCAAAAGCTTTTATTTAATTTTTTAATTCGTAATTACATGACGGCCAAATGTTGCAACTGAATTTCAACTACCACTCATCATATCTTTTGCATCCCCCATGACATGTGTATCAAGTGAAAGGTATTCTGAGAAGAAAATCTAGTATAAATTTATTATTTCTTGACTAACAAATGTGTGATTACATAATACATACAGGTCATAAAATTTGATTTATAGCCTTTTTCTGCATAGCCCTTAACTTTATTATTCGAGGATCAAAGTAGTAGCTGCTAAAAGTAAAAGTTCTCATGACCTTTTTTTCTGTTAATTGCAATTACTCAAGAACAGAAACTTATGAAAACAAAAGTCCGGGTATTTGATTTAAAGCTTGATTGATACCTATGATAGAAATGTGTTACCTTCCACCCACCCACTCTTTTCTCTTTACAGGCGCTACTTTTAAGATCACATAGGCTTAATCGGCAAGCTGAGACGATTCAAATAATATGTTATATATTATGTCAAGCCGTTTGAGCTGTAGCATGTGCCAAAGCAATGATCATACATACATGCAAACACACATACATACATTCACTCTAAAAACATTACTTCACTTTTGACACAGTCGGTTACATAAGCAGACAAACGAATTAACACTACTTTTTGAGCTAGTTTTCGGCTCTTATGTAAGTACTTTTAAGCATTATTAGACCTGAAAAATTAATAAAAAATGTGTGTCTGAAATTACAATATAAAGCTATTTACTTATTGATTTCTTTTGTACCGTACGTATTCTTGGAAACTAATCTTAAACGAACTTTACCACAAACTTCGAAAACATCTATTGTTACTGCGTAAAGACCGTTCAAGATACAAACTTGAATGGAGCCGCGTAGATGTTATTTGAACAATATTTCCAGGAACTTTATTCTTCTCAAAAAAGTTTCAATTCATACAAATATTGTTTTCTTTGATTTACATTGTTTTGTTTGTGATATGGAAGTAGCATGAGTAGAACGAGCATGCAGTCGACCTGATGTTAAGTGGGCACTGCCGCCTATGGACATCCATAATTAACCCCAGAAAAGATGAGTCTTACCCAAAAGTTAGCCACATACCTACGCGTTGCTGCCCTAGAGGACCAAGTTGGAACGGCTTGGTTACGTATACGTATATCTCATTTACCACTTCCTTCAGACCTGAAACAGAAACACATAATACTGTTCTGTAAGAGGTGGGAGTACCTAATAAGAGAATCTAAAGATCTCTTATTACTACTTAAATATTTAGTTTTCGCAATAGTTCAAAAGTGTCTAATGTGCACAAAAAAGTAATTCTAACCAATTTGAAAAAATAACATCCAGATATGTATAAGTATAATGTATCTCATTACACTGTAGCCGTCACGAACTCTTACAACGCTAATCATCAAGGAATTAAGTTAATTTAATTTGTAGTGAAGTATTTGCGCAACGGTGAGCACTATGAACTTGTCCAACTCCAGATTGTTAATAAATCTAGTTAGGGACTGAATCGCATTATTCATTAAATTGGTATAATTAACCTATAGTCTTAAATCTTAATCGCAAAAGTAAGACCAGTTTTAATATGTTGAGAGGATATTAGGACTTTGATTTTTGAAATTTTATTATTTTATGATTTTATCCTTATAAAATTTGTAAATTTGTAATATAATGTAGGTATAATAAAAAAAACATACATAAAGATCACAATACTAAATGACAATTGATAACTTGCATCATTTATTTTAAAGAACGCATATGAATAACAAGAACTGATTTTCCCTTTCTGGTGTCATGAATAGATATTCATGCGTGTAGAGGACTACAATCTCTAACTTATCAAATTCAACTAACTTGAGCTCGTAGGCAAAAATCCTAATAAAGAGAAACTATTCCCAGGTTGAACCAGCGTAGTTCCACTGGAGAAGTATCTTCGCCACACTTACACTCTAGCTTAAAGCAGTTTTGGGTTTTAGACGGAAGGTTACAGTTGCCGGCTCACTTTCTTATAAGGCGACCATTAGGCCTCAAGAGTAGCAACGCACCTGCAATATGAAGTTGCTTGCAGACACACTCATGGGCGACAGTGACCACTTGCATGCATGCTACTTCAACCTGATAAAAAAACAAGGAGTTGAATATCTTACCAGCTTCTTGTTTCCGAACAACGAGTATGAATTGAATCTCTACAAGTCTCTGTTTGTCAAGCTAGTTTTTAGCTGGATCAGGTAAGTTTAGATGCTAACGCTAGCTTTTTACAAAAAAAAACTAAGTTTTTTTTAGATCCATTGCTGCTGCATTGACTTCAACTGTTACGTTATATTGAAAGGATATAATAACACTCAAGTCTTTCATGTCACAGAGGATTTCATTAGTAATAAGTTATCAGTTTGCATGTTTAAAACATCTAGAAGGTAACTTCGTCAACTCCAAAAGTTATTTTAAAATATACATAGTGTGCTTGATTAGAAAATTCCAATTGACTGCGTAGGCGTATGATATTTATTTCGATGACAGAAAGTTTCAAATACTCATGAAATATCTCACACACGATCTGTAATTATCCTTCGCTTAATTAATTTTAACTTTAATTATTGTAAGTACTCACCTAAAAATAACAATTTATAAAGATATGTTTAAATTAATTACTTATAGATATAAGATATATTAATATTAACCTATGCGAAGTCAAATCTTTCACTGAATACATAGTTATTTATACAGTAGTTCCATAATTAAGCAACGTTGTAAAAATTTAAACTAAAATTGCACTACGTTGTTTTAGGAAACTGTCATACTTAGAAATGTTTACTCTTGGCATCGAGTTTTGCCTTGTCACTACATAACTAGGTATATTATATTTATAACGCACGTACTTATATAGAACTACGATACAGATTTTATGGAAATAATATTTTTGATATCAACAGTCATATTAGAAGTGTAAAGGAAATGCGAAGATTTGGAAACATGTGAAACTAACTGCCACAAACACACTCGAAATCAGCGCCATCTATCAGGCAGAATTCAAAGAATAATCCTGAATCTAATCATACGTACTGAAACAATTTCTTTGATTAGTAAATATTTTGTAGATGATCCTAGCATAAATGAAGTCTTCATGAACGTGAGCACAACGATTTGATAAGGATTAAAAGATAGGTATTATAGTATAGTATGAAGTTCAAACACTAATTGCCTCAAAAATAGCGTATAACTTAAATCAGATAATACAAATTTTAAACTGAGTCTAGAAGATTCATGTGTTAAGTTAAATAAAGAACAGAAATAGAACCCAATGAAAAGGTCTCAAATAATCTGCCATGTATGGACATTTCAATGTGAGCGAAATATTTTACCAAATGCAGCATTTGTTTTCAGCTACATTCAGTTAATTTAATAATGCTACCAAAATTTTATAACATATTTTTCATACATATTAAGCCCGAAAATAGAATACTGAACACCCTCCGGAACTTGTATGTATATTGATTTACCTAACACCTAAAGCACTAAAGGATATTTAGAAAAAATCCCTTAACCAAAATAAATGTAAAAGTTGAACGCAATTAAATCTTTTATTGTAACAAAAACTACAAAATTACTCTTGCTAACTTATTTTTTTTTAATAGAAATAATATTTTTTAATATGTTACGGGTACTCATGATATGCGGTTTTTGAATATCTTTTTGCCAATATTTCCACCCAGTTTCATGGATCAGTCAGCCAGTTTCGTCGTGACAACGATCCATGTACCTGGGTCGATATATCGGTAAAAAGAAATTCAAAAACCGCATATCGTGAGTACCCGTCACATATTAAAATGTATGAATTCCGCGATAATTTCATATATTGAAATAATATTTTCATGTATTTTGACTGATTGTGATAACGCTAAAATTCAATTTTAACAATGACACTAGAATTTATTAAAGAAAGACATAAAACCTTCAACATTATAGAGTCATAACGACATAAATATCATAGAGTCGGGTCTGTGATCATAACGCCAATATGTGGAACATTATACTACATTCGACAGCGACACTGCACACATTGTTTTTTAGCAATCATCAATTAAGTAATAAAAACTACTTAATAAATATTCATATGTCAAGACCTATTTAACAATTGATTTTTAATTAGAGCACGTACGAATTTCTAATCATATATGTATATTTTTTATTCCCGTGGTTTTGTAGACTTCGTCTTTCAGGAAATGACAACATCAAATTTAATATACTGTAATGGATAATTTTGAATCGACTTTGAGTTACGTCAAAAATACATTTTTTGTAAAAATTGTAATATATATTACATACTACAAAATTTTAAAAGAAAGGTTCCTGTTTACCTGTAACAAAATGATTAGTGTCCAATAATAGTATATTTACAATGACTATAGGAAACAGTGTTTATTATCTTCACATCATTTAATATACCTTATAAATATACCGTAAAAATGCGGTAATATATAAACAGGAGAGGATAGTCAGTCCCTTCGTAATAGCAGCAGACAATATTAAATTAAATATTGTAACTACAAAAATATTAGATGTAACTGATATGGTCTAACGTGACTCTATTAGGGGTAAGTGAGTGTCTGCAAAGTGCGTTTTCAATGTCACAAATTGAAGGCTGCCCATATATTATTTACTTATACTGTTACATACAATACATATGTACATAGAATAGCACATAGTACTATTTCTATGAGCGCACCCCACCGATTGTAATCTGGGTGAGGGGCGAGTGGTTGTACGAGCGGACCAATCGCTGTGCTCTCGTGACCAGAAAAGGGGGAGGAGTTTCGCACCCCTAGTTTTCTAGGGGTTAGTGTGCTTCCGCGGCCAACCTAGTTTGGCGTAAGACTCCCCGCGCACCGCGTAGCCCCCCGCATCTACTAATTTAGGGTTGATCAATCGGCTCCGCGGCGGCAGTTACGTAACAGACACCAGACGAATTTCAGGCGAGGCGCAGTTCGCCGCCGACACTGACCCGGCCACGACCTCGTTCACAGAATTATATGTTAATTCTTCTATTATAACACTAATTATCCTGTCTTTTCTTTTGTGCACTGTAACGTAAACATCTTAGCAAAAGTATTCACAAAGAGGAAACACAACGTAACCAATAAAGCCGTAGCGCGTGCTCGCCAAACATCTTCGTAGCGTCACAGACGGCGTCAACAGATGGCAGTTACGTCGCAATTCGCCAAGAATTTTTTTCGTCTTCTCAAAAGTTTCCGATGTAATCTTTAGTTAGGTTTAGAATTTATTCATTTAGAGCTAGACGTCCTTGCAAGATTTTTTGTTATCCACACACCAGTCAAACCACTAGTTGCATAAATTAAAAAAAAAATGTTGCGCTTACTTTGTATTCAAATTACAGCGAATTATTTTACATCTAGCACTTAATTAACACTTATTGACAATTCAGAATACAATTTTAAATAATATCTTTATTCGATCTTGTCATTGTATTTTTTATCTTTATCGCTTATACCTTACCGTATTAAATTTTTAGCGCACACCAGCAATAAAACTGTAATATTGATATACCAACGACTATTTTTACCTTTATTTAAAAAACACACGCATATCATCAAATAATAACGCATTTAAGATATATTACAATGCAATAGAGAATTTGTATGTCGAAACAACGTACCATATATTACAGGTATAGATAATGATGTAGATATCATTCTTTTTCTTTCTTTTATCAGTTTTTAACAAGTAAAATTTACTTTTAACGCAGACGCGACCTATAAATGAAGACTTCCAGAATTTGTATCTGGATTACCAGCACTTTTAAGGTTGGGGCTAAAGAAACCAATTTTAAACAACTTAGATAATTTTATTCATAGCGCTGTAAGATTTATCAATTTTCAACCGACTTCGAAAAGGAGGAGGTTATACGTTCGACTGTATGTATTTTTTTTTATTTATGTTCACCGATTTCTCCGCCGTTTCTGGACCGATTTTCAAAATGATTTTTTTATTTAAAAGGGTATACTTCTGAGGGGGTCCCATTTCCACCAAGTGAGGATTTGATGAAGGGATCCCAGAAAAATCGAGGGCAACCCTCAAATTTTGTTGGCACTAACAATGTTTTTCATATATTTCCTAAGACTATTGAGACATTTGCATATAGTCATCATAATTTCAAGACGCT
>DWNE01010828.1:0-10136 GCA_018249875.1 Cecropterus toxeus
CACAAACACCCAGACCCAGAACAGAAATCTAAACTCATCATTCACATTTCTGTCTGGCCGGGAATCGAACCCGGGACTGCGTGTGAGGCCGGTATGGTGACCGCTGCGCCACGCGGGTCGTCAGTTTATAACCTAGATACATGAAATATTTAATACCATAGTAAAGTGACTGAAACGGGCAGACCCGCGGGTATAACCTACTAATATAAACAAAAAGAGACAAACAGATAAAATGTAAAATGGGTGGAGAATTAAACTAAAAGTAATTGCGGCACAATACGCTTAGTACGTTGACTTAGTAACAAATCAAATGGATTCCATACAATTATTTAAGGAAATCTACAAAAAAATGTAGAGTACTCGCGTTTGTAATGACATTTCTTTTACTAAATGCATATGAAAATATGTACGTTATTATTTAATTAAAAAAAATAACATTTGAAACAATGTTTGAAACAACATTTGAAACAAAGATATGAAAAGTTTTTCATATCTTTGTTTCAGCTAATCACCGAAAAAATTGAACCAACGTACCTTCGACCAGTAGATAGTGGATGTTATATTATCAAAGAACTCGCGTGAGCTCCATTATTTTAGCAAACACAATTAAACCGTGGGGCTTAGCTAATTAATTAATTATATACATTTAAACGTCTTTGTAACAAATGACGTGGGATCTAACACTCACTTCATGGAGATATGTAAAGAAAATATACAAAGTAGGTAGGAAAAAATAAGTGTTACATCGATGCGTACAACTTAGTCTCACGTTAAAATTAGTTACATCGTGCGAAACTTTGTGCCGTACTAAAAATTATGTTTTACATTGTTGCGCGCAATTTGACTCTACACTAAAAATATACACTAAACTATTTTCCCGATCGCGCCTAAACAAATAAGTGCATAACTTCAAAAATCGCCTTTTTAGATTGTATAACTTATTGAATTAAGTTATGCAACTACTAGATGTTCTCTACACTATTTTTCTGCACTCATACTACACTAGTCTATTAACACAGAAAGTTGAATACACAAACCCAAAACAGAATCTTAAATTCATCATTCAGATGTTTGTCTGGCCGGGGATCGAAACCGGAACCTACTGCGTGTCAGACCCGTGTGGTGAGCGTTTTGCCACGCAGAAAGTAGACACCTAATGTTTCAATGTAGATGATTATTTAGAATTCATTACTACGTCAATTAATAGAACGGTTAGAATAACTGAAACAGTTAACATAATTACAACTTCTCGTTTGAATACAACGTCATATACGACCTCGTTACTTTGTATACATGTAAATTAAATCTCTATTATAATTGTATTAGAAACATACAGTTTTAATATTGAGAAACATACAAGATATTTTACCAAAGTTACTATTAAAATTCGATTGTTTATGTGCATAATATGATTCAAAATAAAAATTAAACGATACAAGCAATTAATATACATACATTTATTCTTGAAATATAATAATTTCTGACCCTTCCTAAATAGACGGCCTAATTCCATTTTATAAGTGCTTGGTTTTAAAATCCGAAATATCTAGAATAAGATCTCACGAATTCTCAAATTCAACAAAAAGTGTGGTTTCTTGTTTGCAGTGTGGAATTACAGCTGTCAAATCATTGCAACCGCCCACCGCAACGGGAAAATGTGATAAGTGCGACCATACTGTGCTGATTTATACGCAAGTGTTATGGCGCCGGTCTTTCGTTTTAATCATAAAACATTTATATTGTAGAAAATCTATATAATGAATTATTAGAACCAGTATGTTTCGACGGGGAAGCTACCACCCTCACACCAATATCTAGTAAGCAGTTCTTGCGTTTCGGTAAAAGAGATTGTTTGCTGTTTGCCGCCTTATTTATTTGGGAACAGTAACGCAACTATGATTGACTTCAGATAGAACCGTGTTCTATATAAAGTTGCTTACAGATGGCCATGTATGGCTGTGATCACTTACCTTTAGGTGAATTACATGTCCGTTTGCTATTTTAATCTCATAAAAAAATCTGCATTACAAATAAATAATGGTGATTTACAGCTGAAAAGAATTTTCAATATATTAACTGTTATTCAAAATAAAAATCGGTCCAGAAATGCGGAGAAATCGGTAAACACACATAAAAAAATACATACAGTCGAACATAGAACCACATCCTTTTCGAGGTCGGTTAATGACCTACATATTTCATTAGTTGCATTGACACGGCGCACTGATTGCTCTCATTTATTATTAACCGACTTCTTTTTGATAAATATTTGATACTGTATTTAGATTAAAACCAAATATAATCGAAATCAAAATATATAATATACTTTTATCGATTGATTACTCAATTTAAAAAATGTTTTATGAATCTATTTATTGATCCAAATCCATTCACGAATGTTTAAAAAAATTAAGTCGGTATCAATCATCATATCTTTTCAATAAACTAATGTCCATATTATGAACAGTTTCGTTCTATTAATTGCATGTTACAAATATGTAGTTTAAGTACATGTGTTTAGACACGCATGCATTCACAATAATATGAACCGATTATATTTCCGTGCCGTGTGTATCAGTTTACAATAGTACCACTCCCTCTTTTCAGGTGGATGTACAAGGGACTAAGGGACTAAATCCAGCATACAGTAGCAGCGTCTTCCTGTGTAACATCACCTATTGTACCAACATGCATGCTACGCGTGACTATTGGTAATAACTCCCAACATGGGAACTCTATGTCCAGTGATGGAGAGACAGATGAATGATACAACGAATTGATAGATGTACCAACAACGTAATATGATTTATTAATATGCCTGATTTCTTTAATCAAAGTTAACTGTAACATGAATAGCTCTTAAACCTTTCGATATAAATATATGGATTACCTTTTGTCGTCTATATAGATATAATATATGGATATAATAATAATGAATGATAAAATCATGAAATTTGGGCAATATATCCATTTTATATTGTAGGCAACTACTAAGAATTCTACAACGACAACTACTTCGACAACACTGCGGCACCTACTATTTGTATAATATTTATAACTTATTTGTATAATAGTCCATACATATGAAGTGAAATTCACGGATAATACAAGTTAGTTATGTTAAAATCAAACTCGACTTTTATCTCAAAGGATAACATGATTATGTTCATGATAATGAAATGATGAAAGTTATAGAACCAAGTTAACATAACGAACTAGTTTTTGCAGTAACTAGAAACTTGTTAAGGTAAGATTAAGATATATATAATCCGATTATACATGTAAATTATTTGGTCACGAGATTGTTTTTGAAATTGTTTCGTTCATAAATACTTACTCGTGCACTGTATGCCTAAAATAGTCAGTAATTTTGGTCATTGACATATAACCGAGAAACCATTACGTAATATAAAAAAGTATGTGTATGAAATTTCGTCGGATTATAAATCACAACAATTCTAAAGATACTTCAATAAATGGCCATTTCTGTGCATGTTTCGGGCATGTAGACCCTGAATGAGTGACAAAGTTTAAACCTACAATGTTAGATTTTTAATCTGTCCGAAATATAATTTTACAAATTATCGGACTGTAACGTCAATTTCGTGATACTTAATTAGTTGAGAGTTACACGATAAAAATTATTTAATTCAATTTGCAATGAAAAATGTTTTTTTACCTTTTTGGAGGTCAATCATAGAGAGAGGAGAGGAGAGGAGAGGTGCGATGATTGACATTTAGCGGAAACGTCATTATTGAAAATTGGAAATAAATCATTCCTGAAAGAGTATTTTTCTGGTGTCTTATTTTATAGCGTTATATAACATTTCAATGTGATTTACATCTTACTGTTAGATCTGCGTTTAAATACATACTGAGATACCACCGACATATTTTGTTGGCTAAATATGTCGTAAATAGCCCAGAAATTCGCAGAGAAATTCTATTGCAGTACATTCGTACAGGTTGCGCGAGTTGAAGCTTGGATTACATTACACTTGGGTAAGTGGACACGCACCTTTAGATATAACTAGGGATGTCACCTTTTTTCTATAAAAAGGACGTACCTAGTTTCAAAATAGAGATTTTTCCTTAATTTTTTGTCTCGCGGCAAATTTTTGGATGAAAAAAGGGATGGAGGGATCTAGATAATCTTTAACATCTTTGCAATTTGAATATTCTACTTCGCCAAATCTGAATATTCTACCACTTCCTAATTAAAGTGATACTCTATATAACTTTTTCATTTCCAGATCATGTCAATGAAGTATTTTCGCGTTATTTATTTTTCCACACAGTTTAGTCACTCCAAATATAAACTATATATAATATATATATAAACTATAATACTGTACTACAAAATACCGGTGGCAGCCCTGCTAGCAACGGTCAGTCAAGTGTTGGCTCATCGGAATGTGTAAGAATTGTGATTTACTGTACCGAAGGTCGCACTACAGTGTGTTTGTATGAAACTAATGTTGGAATACAGCCTACTTCCGAAACTAACTACGACACAACTCATAAAAACGATTGGACTGCTAAAAAATAAAAATGTAATTGAATCTAGTAAGCCAATGCCAACCCACAAAACGTGTAAATCCGACTAACTGGATTTTTGAAGCGAAACTTCTTGTTCTTTAGAATCATTGTGATTTGAAACTTGCGTTTCAAGTTTTAAGAATGTTTGTCCATTTATTTGACTGTGTTTTTGAATTCACATCATTTACTAAATTTAATTCAAATTAATAATCCATAATAATTTATACTTATCATCCTTATCTTCGATTACCAGTCAGTCTTTGTTTAAATATCATTCATCTAGAGTAGATGGAAAGTAATAATAATAATAATGAAAATAAAGATTTTTTAAACGCATTAGTTTTTTACGGATGAAACGTGACACGAATATGTGGAACAATTTTTATTATCAACTTCATCCTTGTTTTATCATTGCAAATGTACTAGGGCATTATAATTATGAAGGAGTTGAACCATTCTTTCAAAAAGGGTCTCTTAGTATAAATATAAGCGAGATTTAAAAATTTGTTTGCCAAAGAAAGTTAATCTTCTAACATGTGTATTAATAAAGTACACATGTTAGTAATAAAGTACACAAGTACTAATAAAGTACACAAGTACGCTGTAAGGACGCTCTCTTTTTTTAAACGTAGCCAAAACCGCAGATAGAGGAGTAAGTAATAAGCGGAGAAACAAAAAAAATCTCAAAGACGTTTTACAACATCAATTGGCCAAAGATGGTATCTAACAAAATGATTTTTACAAAACAGTAACGTAATTTTAATTCGATATCCAGTTTTATAAAAAAAAAAAAAAGATTAGTGCAAGAAATAGTGATATAACTGAATTTGCGATAGAAATCGTTTGCAAATGAACAAATCGAAATTATTTTATATTTATATATTAATAGGCACAAAGTGGCTAAGCGAAATCATACCAAAAGAACAAGGAAAGACATTAACAAAATATTTTTTTTAAAATAAGCGAAAATTGATGGAGTATTAGTCAAATAAATATTTCAAATCAAGGTCGATTAGGCTTGGTGGTAGAATTTGTCAAATCACGTATGATTAAACTGGATCACGGCTATACTTACTTAAAATAATAAAGAATGCAAATTTAAATATTTTTAATAACATTAAATTTTTTCAAATTTAATATTTCTTTGCTCTATGAGTATATGAAAAGCGAGAATCTCATGATTTAATTAAAAATATTTTTAATAAAAGTTTAGTCACGTCATTTAAATGATACGACAAATTATATTTTGTCATTGTAAATCATTTTTGTTTATTTGATGACAAAAAATGGGAAGATTTGAAAAAAAAATAGATTTTTGATGTTAAATGTTAAACGATAAAACTCAAGTCAATTGACGTAACTGACAGCACATTCATATTGGTTGGATTTATACATATGGATCGCTGTGTTGACGTTTAAATAGTAAAAATTGCAGTCAATTTACGAAAAGAGGAGGACGCCTACTTTGTTTGGAATTAAACATATGGATCTCGTTATGTCGTTGCAACCTTTAAGTGGAACACCCACAAACTATCATCCTGACTGTTGACAGCTTTTGAAAGATAAGGTCATTCGTCGTTACTCGTTTCTCTTTCGCGGTCAAACAACTTCTTTTCAATGCTTCAGCGGATAAAACTTAAATGTCACTACTCGATAACAATGTTTTTTTTTTGTTTGAAACTTTTTTATATCTTACTTTAATAATAGGCAACAGTATTGTAACATTATCGCATTATCGACGATAGAAAGTTTGCTGCATGTCGTAATATTTTGCACCTGCAAACAATTTGTTGGCCTGATAATTGAAAATCATGATTATATTGCAGATAAGAATTTATATTTTGTGTATTATTAACTATATCAGATTGACTAACATATTATTTTTATGTAGTTTCAAATAATGCATAATGTCATAAACTTATGTTATCTGCGAGAAATAATTTAATAATTTTAATTGAAATAGTATTTGATATTTCTTATTGTGTTGTTTTAATAGACTAGTAATTTAGTCTAGTTATTTTTTTAAATTTCACTTTTCCTCACGATGAGCCCTTTAATTTCAATTATTAAGTTACTTCATCCAAATAATCGTAAGAGAACTCCTAGATAAGTTTATTTTTTTAATTTAAGTTTCATATTTTTTCCAATGCGTTTTTATTTCACTTCATATTAATCTTCTTTTCAACACAAAGTACCAAATCCACAACATCACGATCACTTAACTACATTAACACCAGCACTGCACTATCTTGCAACCTGTTCCACACATCAGTCCAATTAACAACATCGGGTAACAAAGAAACCAGTCGAAAACCACTTATCAGTTTATCACACGCAACGTTCAAGTAATTAATAGAAAGTTTATGAACACTATTTTGTTATTCAATTATACATAGGTATAATAGTTAAACTAATGTTAGAAATATGTTGGCTGAATGATCCATGTTATCTTATAAATTAAGCAGTTAAATATAATAATAAAAAAATAAAAATGCATTTCCTAGTCACATCATGCAATTTATTTAAAAATAATTATCTGTATATTTTATAAAAAAAATAATGAAAAATGGTTTATTCCAATTTCAAACCTATAATGAATTATTTCAAAATTATGTTTGTATGATATTTAGATGACCTGTTTTATTTTTATCAAAATGCATTATTTTTTTATAATTTTATTGTTATCAATAGTATTTAGTGCAATTTGCAATTGACAAGAATATAACGTACCAATCGCGCGAATGCCGCCATGTTGCCAAACGGAGGCGCGGCGCGGGTGCGTGTTGCTTTTATACTCTGTAGGGCCTTTCACTGAATTAGTTTCATTTTTATCAACTAGGGGATGCTTCTATTACGGGGCATATTTTAAATTCATATGAAATGACCTTCTTTTGTTTAATGATAGGAAATAAATTGATAAAATCACTTAAACGAATTACAGTTTATATGAGATTCCATTTATTAATTTAAACTTAAAATAAAAAGGTATTTTTTGTATAAAACGAATAATAATATTTTGTATAATACCTCTCACTCGAATTATGATTCTGGCCATGTATTTTACTGGTTGTGTTCGTAATTAAAAAAAAAAAGTAGTGGCGGGAAATGTTGCACGTGATTGTGTTTTGTTTTTGGAAAAGGATTGTTGACGATTTGATAAAAAATTAACAGTTTATATATTATAATTGTAAGTTTAATTAGAGATATCGACTTACATTAGTAAGTGATAATTTCAGGTAAAATATTTCATCTTTCATTACGTATGTTTGAGACTTTCTGAGTCCTTAGTTATCTAATCTATCGAATGTACTTACGACGCTGGGTTTTTCGTTACTGCAGAAAAGCTTGGATATTCACTGTCAGTTTGGAGAAACAAGGACTCTTAAATAATAAATAAGTAGCAAATGAGCATTCACTTAACCTAATGTTAAATGGTAAATTCCGCCTACAGACATCTATTATCGAACCCAGGTGAGGTTGGTACCTAGATTCTTTGCTGCCCTCGAATACCCTACCCTTGTCCTCAGACTAAGTAGGAACGCCTCGGGTAAATGTTTCTAGTTCCACAACAAACCAGAATAGCACCTGATACGGCTGTTATTAGACAAAAACAGATGCGGCTGCGGAGGTGTAAGACAATAGAGTTCTACCACTATCAAACACTAAAGATTCCATCGAACTATCAGATTTCGGAGGTCCATTGCTGAACATATGTCTATCCTAATTGGCGCCATTCTACATGATTCTGGGCCATTAGAATCCAGTTGTTCCTGCAGTCCTCTTCAGGTCATCGCTTCATCTGGTTACAGGCTTAACTTTTTGTCTAAACGATATAACACAATTAATTCCATTACGTACAGAATTATTGTTTTTCTCCTGAATACCATAGTACTCATTGTATGCAAAATGTATCATTAGCAACTTCTCGTATCCAATCTGTACACGTAGTGGAACATATATCACGTGTAGTGATTCTTAATTGAGACGAAACGTTTCCTCTTCCTAAAACGTGGAATCATTGAGAAGTTCGTATGTAGGTTACATTACGTACCGACGTACTGATTTATTCATTCATTAAAGATTTTATTTTAACTGAAGTAATTGGTATTGTTAAATGTTATTATTGTTACGCGCCGCTTATTTATAAATGCGTTCACCATTATGAAAGTTATTTTCTGAATTATATTATTCCCGCGACTCTCCCTGATTCAGTCACACTTACCACGATAATGGTGTCTCCCATGTGTTCATTCAAGTCATAAACTGTGCTCCAAGTTTTAATGAAATCTGACCAGTAGTTTTTGTGTAAAATAACAAACATATACATCCTTATACTTTCGCATTTTAATATTATAAATGCGAAAGTTTGCAAGACATACAATATGTCTTAAAAATCGACAATGCAACGTGATTACCGTCTTACATGGCAGAGCGGTCATCATGTCGATCTGACATGCATTGGGTTCCATATTCGATTCCGGCCAAACAGAGATCGAAAGGATAAATTTAGATTTAGATTTATATTCATTGTGTGCGTGTTTGTTTATTTATCTTTATGTGTTTCCAAGTCATATAGTTTATAGCAAATTCAATTCTTATGATGTTTATGAGTGAAGCAACCCTTATTTATTTGTTACACCTGGATTTCCAAACCGGGAGCTGGAAATTCACATAATTAGAGTAGTACAGCATAAAAAAGGAATAAGACTACTTAATTGCAGTACTAATAGCGGTGTTTGTTTATATAAAGTACGGTCCGTTACATGTCACGGTACGATTCGCTTTCGTGCTCGTCATGTGGCACGGTGAGGCACTGTCTAGTGACACACATTGCTTCGATGACCTGCAGTGTAACTTCATCCAAACTTCAACTTCATTTACACTATCGAGACTTTTACAGTCTTTGCCTTTAGATCCGACAACCCCTTGTTGCCACACTTTTGGGCAAAATTCTTTAATAAAAATGAAAGAGTTTAAAGTTTGGCCATAGGCCACCGCCCTGGCCAAGTGCAAATTGGTTATAAATTGAGAGGCGAATTTTAACCAATATGTAATACTGGTGTTTTTTCTTCGGGTATACATAATATTACTTGAACTATTATAAATGTAAATAATATTTAACTTTATATTATTTTGCTTAGACAATCCGTTGTTACTTTTTGTTGCACTTACAGATTCTTTGTTTGAGACAAATGTTTGTTTGAAACAAATTAAGTATATCTTATATTACTTCCAACAGCTAAAAACGCCTGAATATGCCATTAAGTCTACGAAAAGGATATACGCATGGAATTAAGCTCAATAAAGCCTATATAATCTAAAAATTGACACTCTATGGACCATAAACTTATGGCTCAGTTGGTTTAACCGGGTAAAGAGACTTTACAGACATGTAATACACATTTTAATTAATACTTCTTACTACAATAATACCAAGTGGTATGGGGATCAATGATAGCTGAAATCCCTTTTTTTTATAAAAGTGAAGTTTTTTTTTATCTATACATATAAATAAAATTAAAGTGTCTGTTTGTAATATCAAAATAACATTTTTTTACCAAATGCATATCAATATATACATGATACTGATAACAAAA